>RXPK01003815.1:0-32568 GCA_004143645.1 Protaetia brevitarsis
TGATTGGGCAATTTTAGAAAATCAGCTATTTATTTAGGCATTTTGCCAATCGTATTAATTCCAATCGGGCACGATATACAATAACCATTGCGATATGTAAGGAAGAATCTTGAATGATTAATATTTTTTGGTCGCAGGCGACATTTTTTTAATTAAAGTAATCCATCTTTCATCCGTAATTGCAAAAATTCTTACGATATTTTTTTTGTTTTAGGTACTGTCACCAAAATAATATCACTCTTAAATTCTAAATCATGTATGGACATATTTGTTAATTCATCTCGTCTACAGGCACCTGTGTAACCCATTTATTAAACGATCTAAAATTAAATCCATTACATAAAAAATACATTTTGCAAATAATATCGTACCTTTATTGCTAAATACAATGCGTCAGAACCTTCTTCTATAAATTTATTAATATCTTCAATGCATATAAATTTTAGATTTCTTAGCCTCGTATCCCTCAGAGAATCGTTTTAAATAGGCTTGTAATTTAATATATTTTGATATGTCTGTATTTTTATAAATGGAAAAGCAAGAACGAAGCATGGAATACATAGACCATAAGGTAGAAGTTTCTTATTTTTACCTTGTAATTCAAAATATGCCAATAAAATGTTTCAAATTTGTATTGACATTATTCTGTACAGCCCATAGTTCAAATTGATGGTAGCATTTTTCATATACTGCTTTGATTTTTTCGGTAATAATTTATGACGGCGTTATCCGCAATTTCACGCAGTTGTGGTGGCGTACAAGATAAATTTGTCTCAGTATCACTCATTTTTACAGTTTACAGAGACTATATTATGAATATATTGTTTAAAACATTTAAATAGCCGAATTTGAATTTTGAATTCGTCAAATGTCAATCGTATGTCAATGTGACCAACTTCATATAAAATAAAACTCAACATTTTTAATGAGATTTTTATTAAGTATTTATTATCAATTTATAATGCAAAATAGAAAAAAATAGTTAAAGGATCGTTTCATTAAGGCTTTTTGTGTCGCACTCGTTCATTAGAAAACTCGCCTGCGGCTCGTTTTCTAAACTTGAACTCGTGCGACAAATCATGCCTTATAAACTCGTATTTTAATATACTATTGGAAACATTTATTTCACACAAAGACACTTTATTTGAATTGATTGTATAGTTAAAATTTATGTAAGTAACTGCTAATCTTTGAAGCAATTATTTCTTTAAAAAAAATCTTTTTTTTCAAATAATTATTTGACAGCAAAAAAAAACAAATATGATGAAAATGTAATTGTTCAAAGGAAATTATTTCTTTCATAATGTATAATTACACACAATTGAGTGAATTTTCTCGACAGAACGAAATCTGTCATTGTTGTGATAAAATAATACTTACAATCTTTGCTAAGTAATAACAAGAAGTTATCATTATTATAACAAATCATTTTACATTAGTTTATGAATAATATGAATATGAACGAATCTACATATATTGGTACTGTTACCTACAATTTTCATAACATTATTCACGATATAAACGCAATAAAGTATTAAATGATACCTTCTTCGTTAGTTCAATGGTTTGCAATTTTTGCAAGAACGAACATTAGGCAGCATATCTTAATGAAAGGTCTACGACAATGATTAATTACCTATGTACGCAGCGGTCGCCGATTAAGTAATAGTTTTGACGTGTGTCCTTAGAGGGCGTTCATCTAACCCGTGATCTCTCTTAGGCGAGAATCGAGAATAATACTTGAGACGTGATACTGATGAAGTCTTCTCTAATTCAACCTTGACATAGCAACTACTTCATATAATAGTCTTAAAAATATTTAAGTTACCCTAAAGTTCACGTAGATAATTTGGACAAATCAGGTATTTATTTATTTATTTATTTAACATATGACCAACGGAAAAACTCCCAAAAAGGTCGCAATACAATTTATATATAAAACATATTAAACTAAATTAGATTTTTAATTAAATTATAAATATCTGGTAAAGATTGCCATCATGTATATATTGAGCAAACTAAAAAGATCAATTAAAACGTGTTGCAAGGAGGATTTGGCTCATCTTAGATTTGGAAGGTTGACAATTCTAGTGTAGCCCTACATATGCTTCAAGAAAACCATAAAGTTGACAATGTAAGTTAGTTAAGAACTATGTGCAATTAAATTGTTATGAGGGTATGGAAATATATAAAAACAAACATATTTTAATAAACTCAGATTTAGGACCCTTAAATTCTAGTCTTTATAGTTATTAAGTAGAAGTAGTAGATCAGATGGAGTTAGGATTAGTGACTAGTTAAGCATAACGGCAGTCAGCCATTACCGTGATCATTGTACCATGATCTTTTTCAGGTATAAATTAGGGTAGTTTTTTGGAGCAGAGAAAATCCAGTTATTGGGGAAAATCTCCGGGAATGAGGCAAAGTAAAATTCTTCTGGGAACTTATAACCAGAAGAGGTTTACAGAATGCATCAAACCTGAGTAAGAACAATGTTCGCATTTTAACAGGAATACTTTCAGGCTATTGTAGACTGAAAGGACACCTGAGTAAGCTTGGATTGGAAAAAGATCCTGAATGCAGATTCTGTGGGGAACAGGATGAAACATCCATCCACCTCCTCTCAAACTGCGTAGCATTGTGCAACTCGAGGCCATTTCACCTGGGAGCATGTGAAATCGCAGAGGGAGACTTACCTAGACTGGGGCCCTCTGACATTCTACACTTTTTAAAAGGAATAGGACTGGAAGGCCAGCTGTAAGCAGCAAGAATAGGGGACACAATAGATCTTTTAGGTCGCAGTGTAACACCACCCTTTACTTACATACATACATACATAGGGTAGTTTTAGTGTAGTGATTCAGTTCAGTGTTTCTGTTGATTAGTGCAGTTTGTGGTGGTATCGGAAAAGTTTGCAGTACATCTCAATGCTTTGATTTGAATTTAATATTCTTTTCGGAAAATTAAAAGACGTCCAGAATTAAAAATATATTTGATAGGATCGGAATACGAACAACTTTAAATAGAAACGTTGTTTCTTATGTATAAAGACTCAGCGCAGTTACTAATAAGATCCCGCTTAGCATTGCATCCCTATTTATAAGATGTAAAAAGAAAATCATCCCTGTATATATATATGCAAAAAATATCCCGTTGCATGCAACAACGATTCAATCAATTTCCCGACATCAACCCGCATAAATTGTGCATTATCAAAGTACTAACATGCACATGTTGACGAATCTATCCGTATTCAAGTTATATAGTTTTACGTAATAGGTAAGCAATTACTAATTTATCTGGATCCCGGTATTGAATTAAAATGAAATCGAACAAGCTAATACCCGCGCAATATTTATGCCTAAGGAATATACGCGATTAGATATACATATAGAAGTTACCAAGCCAATTATGTAAAAAAAAATTAATTCCCATGAGTTACTGTGTTATATCGCCATATAAAACGCAACAAAATAGGATGGTAATTATTCCGAAGTGAATGTATGCAAGTTTAATGTGTGAATTTACAATGTTACGATATGCCCCAATGATGTTGCAGTGTTTTGTCGATTCGCTTTCGTGGATTTCCAGATGAAATTGAGAGCTTATATATGTACTACATATGAATAGAGACCTAACTCTTTGTTATCAAAGATGCTTCGATTAATGTGTCTATGCTTCGAAATGAAAGGTGTCCCTGTTTAGAACAGAATTATATATATATTTGTTTTGTCCTAATCCGACTCCGTAGTTTAGTTTGTTACGTCCCCTTATTAGGTTTAAGTTCCTTCAGTTCTAAGAAGTTAAACGAAGACAATCTTTTCTTTTTCGATTCTTTCTTTATTTCTGTCAGACACCCCTGTTATCGAAGATGCTTCGATGAATATGTACCTTTCGAATGAACAGGTGTCCCTGTTAGCACAGAATTATATACATTGTTTTGTCCTAACCCCGACTCGCAGTTTATACGTCCCCATATTTAGATTTAAGTTCCTTCAGTTCTAAGAAGTTAATAGCGAAGACATCTTTCCCTTTTTCGATTCTTTCTTTATTCTTCAGACACCCCTCTTCATTTGTAATTTCGACCACTAGAGTTCCTTTGTCCACCACAACGCAATCACTTTGTAACCCACCAAAGGGGAAATGGTCAGTGTAACAAGGAACTACTAGTTCAAAAACCATATTGTAATCTGCAGTTCTGTTGCGACATTTCAAGCGACAATACATTTGTTAATAATATATGAATTACAAAAAAAGGGTTTTGTGTGTTTTGTTATTTAAAACACTCAATTGTAGGAAGTGACAAATCCAGCCCAACGCATTCACAAAATTCTACAGTCCCATCAAGACTTCGATTAGGTACAGCTCTATTTTTGATTTTAGGCAAAAAATCTTTTAGAGAATTCATGCTGATGCATGTCTAATAACAACTTTTGACTACTGTGACACTATAAAGAGTGTCACAGAAGTACACAAACGCATACTTCTCCGTTTTTAAATAGAACATTTGGATTTTATTCTATTTTTAAATGCTAGGCAGGAAATAACATGACTTTATGTATAGCTATCTGTAATAACAGCACTGTTATTTATGCTTTCGTAAAAAATATTTGCACAATCGCAATACTACAGTTTGTATAGTGATAAAAATAACTATTATCTCCTTATAATGAAATTAATATAGATTTTGTAAGAACAAAAAAATAATACTACATACAGAAACTCATATTTTAAATTCTAGTAGTGATAATTCCTTCGCAAGCCCAAAATTACCAGCGGAGATGTACAGATAAACTGTCAGACCTTAATGCGGGACAGTAACGTAGTACAGACCAAATATATTTCTCCCCTCAATAGAGGGCTCTCCCCGGAAACCGACGTTTTACTGCGTTTTGGCCGACGTCTCTTTTGATAACTTTGCGGAACGTTTGCGGTTTGCTTTTATGAGTGGAAGGCACGGAGCTGTGGCTTCCGTTTGCGTTAAACAAACACGTATACTGCTGCTCCCACCTCCCACGCTCCAGGGGTGGGTCAGCACAGGGTTAGTTGCAACATTAATTATTAGTTTTAACCCGTGCCGCGAAGAGGTTATATTCGGTGGCAAATGCGCAGCGTGTTTCGACTAATTAGAAAAGGTGGAAAAGTTGTAAGTTTGTATGTTGTAATACATAGAGGGTGTCTCGTAGTCCACTGTCCAATCTTAAAGTAGAGGTACTTAACATGATTCCGAATAAAATATCCTTATAAATTATAAACCTTGGTCCGAACATGACTCATTTCAGACAAACAAAGTGGCTTTGATAAGAATACTATTTGCATTCTCTGTCCTCTCATTAATAATGTATGGTAAATGTTGCTTTCCAGATGTGTGAGATCTCATATGATCTCACTCAGTTATTATATGAACTTCCATTGAATTAAGTTCATAAACTACTTGAATTTTATACGGAAATAAATTTAAGTCTTTTTTTTTAAAACGATATGGCATGTTCACGCTGACAAGGGAACTTCTTGGGAAAGCTTTGGCATTGACTTTTTTTAGGTGAGTTATCCATTCGACATCGAATGTCCTCTACGCAGTTTTTTAGGTGCATCATCGCCAGATTTACGAGTTACCGCCCCAGAGTTGCACGAAATTTGTCAAAACAAGCACGAACATGATTTAAAATCTGTGTGTGTAGCTAGCAGATTGGGAAAGTGTTGCCGGAAATCCTACATGTACACAGATGTATGTATGTAAAGAAGGGTGGTGTTACACTGCGACCTAAAAGATCTATTGTGTTCCCTATTTTTGCTACTTTACAGCTGGCCTTCCAATCCTATTCCTTTTAGAAAGTGTAGGATGTCAGAGGGACCCAGTCTAGGTAAGTCTCCCTCTTCGATTTCACATACTCCCAGGTACAATGCCCTCGAGTTGCACAGTGCTACGCAGTTTGAGAGGAGGTGGATGGATATTTCATCCTGTTCTCCACAAAATCTGCATTCAGGATCTTTTTCCAATCCAAGCTTACTCAGGTGTCCTTTCAGTCTACAATGGCCGAAAGTATTCCTGTTAATATACGAACATTGTTCTTACTCAGGTTGATGCATTCTGAAACCTCTTCTGGTTATAAGTTCCAGAAGAATTTTACTTTGCCTCATTCCCTGGAGATTTTCCAGTAACTGGATTTTCTCTGCTCCATTTCCATTTTGAGTTTCTTCAGTATTGTACTGCTACTTAACCCGCAAAAGGGTTCAGGCCCTACAAAAGGCATTCCAGCTCCTTTTTTTTGCGAGGTTATCCGTTATTTCGTTTCCTTCCACTCCTGTGTGACCCGGAACCCACAGGAGGGTTACTTTATTTCTTTTGCCTAGCTCATTTAATTTTCCTAGGCATTCCCAGATCATCTTGGAGCTGATTTCATATGAGTTCAGTTCCTTGATGGCTGCTTGACTATCAGACACGATGATAATCTCCTGCTTCCGATATTCCATCCATAATGACTGATCACATCTTCCAATAGCGTGTATTTCCGCCTGAAAATACTTGGGTATTTTCCCAAGCTTTCGAAATATGTAATTCTAGGCCATATATCCTATTCAGTTCCTTCTACGTATTGGAGCCATCAGTGTACCATTTGATGGCATTTCTATTCAAGTTCAAGATGGTGTTATGATCCCACTCGCTCCTGTTACTTAGCTTTATGGTGAATTCTTTCACAAAGCTAATTTTTTTTTAGCATATCATCCCAGGGCATATCCCAGGTTTGATCACCGTCAGGAGTTTGAGGCCTATGCCTAATCATTCCTTCCTTGACCATTCTTAGTGCGGTTCTTTTCGCCCGCCCTTACTACAATGTGGAGGGGGGCAAGATCCAATACTACTTTCAATAAGCTGCTGTTGGGCAGGTTCTCATAGCCCCGTTATGCATACACATGCTAATCTTTGCACTTTCGAGAGGTTAATTCTCGCGGTGGCCAGATTAGTTCTATTGCTCCATGCTACTGATGCATAGGTGATGATCCATCTCACTATCGCTGTATACATCCAAAGCAGTATTTTTGGGTTGCATCCCCAATTTTTCCCTGCAAAGTTTCTGCACACCATCAGAGCTCTTTTGGCCTTGTTGGTTACTTCAAATTTATGTTTGTTCCATAGAAGTTTATTGTCTAGGGTAAGGCCTAGATATTTAACTTCTGCTCTCCATTCTATATTTTGTCCATCCAGTTTTATGGTTCTAAGATTGGATTTTCTTTTCCTGGTAAATGCTACTAAGGTTGCCTTAGTGGGGTTGACATTGAGTCCCATCGATTGACACCATCTTCTCGTGAAGTTCAAACCTCTTTGAACTATGTCACAGAGGGTATTCTCAAATTTGCCTCTTGCGTATATGACAATATCATCAGCATACCCTTGACAAGATATGCCTAGATCCGTCAGTCCGCATAAGAGTTCGTCTACTATTAGGCTCCACATAAGTGGGGATGTAACTCCCCCCTGTGGGCATGTACACAGATAAAAAGCTTTCTTTAACCCTTCGTTAGTGTGGCGGAAAAAAAATTACGTAATTAGTGTTCTGGGGTATGTCATATCCCAAATAAAAATTTACTCAGAATGCGGAAAGTTTGGAATATCGAATGTGCCATTGGCAAAACATGATTCTCTACCTATCATTTATTAAAAAAAAAATAATAATTTATTCTATTTTCTTTTTGTTTTAAACAATAAATATTAATTTAAAACGAAATAAATTCTGGTCCCAAAAAAACATAGGCAAACATACTGGGGTATGGCATACCCCACCATACTAACGAAGGGTTAAATCAAAGAAAAATGTTTTTGTTCGTATTTAAAATTTGGAAAATTTGAATTGATTTAATCGAGTGGTTTCCAAAAAAAAAAAAAATGAACATAAAGAATACAGTTTTTCATAATATCAATGAGCACCCCCTTAAATATTTTTTTGATTTAAAGAAACCTTTTTATCCGTGCACTGATTAATGGAATAAACTCATTTTATATTATATAAATTTCGACCAGTTCTAAAGCAACTTTCGACAATAAATGCTTTTTCTAATCTAATGCATTTCTAATTTTAGTTTATCACTGACAGCTGTCACAACTTAAAGTTGAATTTAAAAGTATATAGTCCAGTGTCGCCAATATTATTATTAAAGAATGTTCCTGCCTGTAACATACACCCATACTTTATATTTAAATATCACAACAATTTGCACTCCATTGGTGCGCACAGCACAGTCGTGCCAACCCAAATTCTTAGAATCCTTCGCCAACAATTTATCGCTATCACCTAATGACGACGCTTATTTAAGCCGTTGAAAGTCAGAGTGGTCTATCTCAAAAAATAAGGTTTTGAAAATAAATACAGTGCTAGATTCTCCACATTCAAGTCTATTGCTTGACCAAGGTAAAAAAAATATTCTTTTGGTATTTGTCATAAAACATCACCACTTTATTTTTGTGTCGTAACAGGTTACCGCTAGTGTTTAAGGGCAAAATTGTACAAGTCCGACTTAGCCCACTATAGCTGTAAACGTATCAGTGAGCATCAGCTTCAGATAGTGTATAGTTATAAGAGTATCAATCAACTGGTACTGCGATAAAATTAGAAATATGAGTTCTAGTGAATCAGAAGTAGAACCCTTTTAGAATTACGAGGAAAGCATGAACCTGTGAACAAGACATCCGAAGAAAAGGTGCAATATATCCGTGATCATATAAATAGTTTCCCTTCTTATCAGTCCCACTACACACGAATTCATAATCCTAACAGAAAATACCTACATTCTAATTTAAACATATGATTAATGTACAATCTTTACAAGGAGAAGTGTGTTGATGAAAACATGTCTTTTGTAACGGAAGCAGTTTATAGGAATATATTTCATCGTGATTTTAATCTGCACTTTCATGTGCCTTCAAAAGATACTTGTGCAAAAATAGATTGTGAAACCGATGAACAAAAGAAACACGGCTTGAATACGGAACACATTTTGCATCTACGCAAAGCTGAAAAAGCAAGATCTAGTCGCTTGACAAGCGACAGGTCTCTGTCTATTTTGGATAAAGATGTTTATGGATTTACTTTCGATTTACAGAAGGCACTACCCTTTCCAGTTTTGACATGTTCAGTTGCGTACTATAAAAGAAACATGTATGTCTATAATTTAGGGATACATGAACTACATGAAAAAGAAAATGCATTTATGTACGTATGGGACGAAATAACTGCATCGCGAGGGACGCAGGAAATAGGATCATGCATACGTAAACATATACTAGAACATACAGGAAATGCAAAGCACATTATTGCTTATAGTGATGCATGCGGTGGTCAAAATCGCAATTTTAAGCAATGTTTGTTTTGGCTTAAACTTTTAGCGGATACTAATATTGAAGTAATTGATCATAAATTCATGGTTCCCGGACATTCTTATCTTCCAATGACCGCGATTTCGGCCAAATAGAGCAAATGCTAAGAATCGATCAATATACGTTCCCAAGATTGGTATCAATAATAATAAAATGCAGATCAAAAATCTATTTACGATTTGTGAAATGAAGCAAAACTTTTTTTTCGACAAAGCCATTGGAACAGTCTGTAACTCGTCGATATAAAAATGAAGATAACGCTCCAGTATCCTGGCTACAAATCCAATGGTTACATTTTGAAAAAATCATCCTTACAAGATATTTTACAAAATGACCCTTAACGAAATTTCCGTTTGGCGTAATTGATGTGCAACAAAACGACACGGTGCACCTCGAAATTTGAAACATGTTGTGTTAACTCCGTTATACGATCCCCACTCTTAACAATGATAAAAAAAAAAGAATATGGAAGAACTTTTTCAGTTTATTCCTCCCGTTAATCAGAAATATTTTGTAGATATTATTGGAGATAGTAGTGTTGAGGATTATGGCCCTCATGAATATGTTCAAGATGAATAAATATTATTTGTTTTGCTTAATTTTACAAATATTACGTCAATATTTTGTCTTTATTAATACCAATAAAATCTGATGAGATATAAAAATTGTAAATATTTGTATTTTCCCAAACACCACCGATACCTAGTGTATACTCATTTCAATGACACGTTAAAATGCATAATGGTCTATGTCTTCAAACTGCAAAAAAAGGTAGAAAAATAAAAATAAGAAGTAATTACTGTTTACAGATATTTAAGTTAATATGCATATTAAAATATTTTCGCAAACATAATTCGGACTTTTTTTTCAATAATTTTAGAAAAGACTTTAACTTTACACTTCCATATCTCAGAATACATTTTTTTGACTTAGATCACTCTGGTTTTCAACGGCTCATTTTGTAATAAGCGGATTATGAACGTATACAATTAGATAAATACACATTCACGGCTGATCTAAATAACGTTTCGCTTTGGTAAATAATTATACTTGGTAATCAGAGTGTTACATACGTTGGAAAACCACGATTTTTTTTTTGTATACATACATATAATAAAATTGAGAAATCTCGTATAGAATTGCAATTCGTTATAAGATCGGTATGATTGAATTGAATTAATTTTCTATATATGTACGTAACGTATGTATTATAAAAAGTTCTGGTACGCTCTATAGAAACTGCAGATTATCCGAAATTATCTTTCAATAAAAAATAGCACAAGGACATGTTTATAAATACTTATCTCGACTTTCATATACGTATAGGGAACTGTTTATGCGATGATAAGCCACTTCCTCTGTAAATAAATATATAAAAAATGATAACAGAAAATTTTGATTACCTAGCTACTAAGAAAATTTAATATCGAATACTATTCACACCAGAATTGTCAAACGTCATATCCAAATCAAGAAATTAGACTATCTACACTGAGAGAAATGAAATAGTTGTTTCAACATTTTTCGTAGTGTCACGAATTTGAGCATTGATTTAGCCATGTTGCATTTAAGTGAATCATATGCATCTATTTGAAACAAACATATTTATATTGTTGCACACTTTCGAGTTCATTTAACAAGATTATAGTGTTCAGGCGTAACCAATATTTTATCTTGTTGGTTTAACCCCACATATTGTCGATTTGACATTTGAAAAAGGTGTTCTTTAAATATTTACTATCGGTGTTAACTCGATGAAATGTAATATTTAATACTATTACATATAGGTGATCGCACATGCGTATAGTCAGTCAGTATCCAACCTCCGTAGCAATAAGACCTATGTTTGTAAGTTTCTGTAACATTAATATTGAATAATAAAGATAACCTATCACGCAGTATATATATCTATAACATGGCGCAGTCAAAATAAAAAATAAACAAAATACAAAAAAGAAATCAGTAAAGGAAGAAAAAGTGCAACAAATTATAAAAAAAGTGTCAGAAAGGAACAAAACAAAATGGAGAATATATCTCAACCCGAGAAGATGAAAATGGAGGACGATCTAGCAAAAAATTGGAGGCAATTCAAAGAAGATTGGGAATTATATTCTACCGCGAGTGGTTGCAGTGAGAAAACAGCCGAAATACAAGCAGTGACGCTGTTACATTGTATAGGAAAGAAAGTTCGAGAAATTTTAAATAATATTGAAATTACGCTGGAAAACACATCGATCGACAGCCGGATGCAGGAGCAAGACAGAAGACACGTTTCACCCAAAGGTTGCACAAGGATGGAAGATTATTGGAAAGAGGTGTCCGGCAAATTCAAATAAGATCGTTTGTAACGGATTCGAACAATTCTAGAACAGGTCGGTGTACACGTTGTAATTTTTTACGCATGGCGCAAACAGTTGTCCAGCTTATGGTAAAATATATGATAAATATAATCTAAAAATCATTTTTGCTTCTAATTGTTTAAGTAAATCGATTAATATGATGATTAAAAACCAATTCCGTTGAAAATAATGATTATGGGGTGGGTAATATTACGAAGTCGGTAAAAGCTGATAACGAATTTTGGTTAAATGTTATTAATGATTTATTATGAAACGTTAAATTGTACTTTCCTTTCAAATGTATGAATAAAACTTTTGTATTTTTTAGTTATGTTATTAAGCTAATATAAGTTTAGTATATATGCCGTAAACGTTTTTCTTCTATTTACCTACTATAGTCTTCCTAATCAGGCAATATATAGCTATGCGTTGCTATCAATGGACTAATTGCTGAATGTGCGGGCGGATTTTTAATTTCATCGATAGATCCATCGATTACAGTATATCTCTGTTTAATACATTAATGATACAGTAATCGATGGATCCATCGATGAAATTAAAAACTCGCCCGATCAGTAACGGTGATTAAGCAAATTCGAAAATGATTCCACTAACAAGAAAATCTTTTTCGTATAACCACTTAAAGGTGTTGAGTTACATGCAAATAGTCATTCGATGAATACTACAGGTAGGTTAAATGAAACATATAAGTTTTGAATCAACATTTTATAGTGCTAAACCAATATTATAAAATTATAGAGACAATTATTACTTCGTGTGTGTACAACAAGTAACTGTGTTGGGATAATGTTGTATTATTCAATTAGCAGATAGAAATTGTTAATGGAAGAATGGAGAATCACGCGTAGTTTGTTTCTCATAACATTTATTATTATTCAGTTAACTAACGCAATTTAACATTTTTTACGTATTGCATTAACACTAAAATATCATTGCTCATATTGAAAAAGAAAAAAAGTGTTCAATACATCATTTTATTAGTTAAACAACACTTTTTTTCTCTCGGTGTAGCGCAGTGGTGAACGCTCATCAGAATCAATATTATTAGTTAATTCTAATTTCATCTTAACCCTTTTGTTAAGTGGTGGGGTATTGCTACCCCAGCATATTTGCCTAGGTTTTTTTGACCGAAATTTTATTTCTCTTTTGAATTAATATTTAACATAGTTCAATATTAAACAAATTAGCAGCATTATTTTTATCTTCAGTTATAATACGGTAGAGAATCAGTTTGCCAATTTGTAAACTTCGGCATTCTCGGTCTCAACAGCAAGGAAAAGCTTTTTACAGAGCAAATCTTCATAAAATCAATTCTTAAAAATTTCTTTGGTAAGCCTTTGGCCTTTTTCTGTTCTTGGTACATCAATGGTAGTGATTCATTTACAAAAGCCCTTGGTTTTTTATATTTGCCCAAAACTAACAAATCTGATTTTATGCGTTCCAGAAACATTAGACCAAGGCATAAAAGTAATTCGTTATTTACTCATTTTTCTGCCTGCAGTTTATGCTTCCACTTGGTGAGCAAGTGTTTTTTGATGACGTAATTTATAGAAAAGTCCACTTTCGTCTGCATTGTAAATCCGGTCATGACACAACTGCATTTCCTCGATTTTATTTCGAAGAAAATTTTTAAATGGCTCTACAACTGCCTCATCACTACACGATTTTTCTCCTGTATTCGATTCTTCGTCGAGAGACGCTTCTAAAGGTCAACTCGTGGGCGCCGTAGTGTCGATTTTAATTTTCAATCTTTAGACGCCAATATCTCGAGAACGGTAAGAGCCAGGAGGACGAGCGCGGTGCCATTCGATTCCTCTCGAAGGGACGCTTATTTGGTGTGTAATATGCTGGGGTTATTTCGAAGTTTCGGTGATCTTTTACCGGCTTTTGCTAAAATTTTCGATCAAAATTTACGTTTTTGTTGACGATATCTCCAAAACGGTTATCCTCGTCGAAAAAAAAAAACATTAGGGCTTCGGTGTTATCTAGCATCTCTATGTCGTGTCTCAAAATAAGAAAAAGCTGTCAAGAAAACATGTTTTTTTCAGTTCTTTTTCAACATAACTCCGGAACGACAGTAGCTAGAGGGATTCGACTCGACCAGAGGAAATTTTTGGAGGATATTGCGACATATTCTTAACAATCCGTAAAATCGTTCAAGCCACGAGGAAAATTCTTTCAACTTCTCATACGTAGTCATAACCAGTCCATACCGATTATTCTGTCGAAACAATCGTCCACAGGCTTTCTCGAATATCGAGACGGTAATTATTCACGATAAATCAAAATAAACGTTACCTTCCTTCACCCGAGCAGCTATACACGTTACATACTTATACATCTATATTTACCTCAATTAAACCCGACCAAACTAGTTCTTCGAAAGCATTCGATGAGGAGGAGACAAGAAGGAGAGGATGGTAAAAACATACTCGGTACAGAAGGCAATTAATCACTTCAGCATCGACGTTTTCTCTATCTCTTTCTCCAGCGCACCGCATCGTCAAGAGTAAATAAACTTAATAATGCGTTGACCATGACCAGTAAAGGACCTTGAATACGATTTCTATGTATGAATTTATGTATGTATGTACGGATGTCCATATTATATACGAAGTATGGGATATTCATAACAATTTTTTTTTCTTTTTCTTACCAGTGAACACCGTCTCCGAACTTGGTCAAATAAAATATTATTAATTGGTGTCGTCTCAAGACGGTAAAAACGTAGGCGTTGAATTTGAAAACATGTAAATATGTAAGCTTTGCGTCTTCGGCTTTAGGCAAGCAGTAGGTAGAGACAGAAATAAAAAATTTAAATGAATATTAAAATGAATGTATATGGTGTCAAATCATTTGCCTTCACTGATTATGGATATTAATCGAGCAATTAAAGTCAAAAACTGGTTGTTATGTTAGATATATATATTTTTTTAGAATAATAATTGCTTCCTCTTGCACACTGAAAAACCCATTTGGTTGACTAAACCAAATTTTAATTATATTGACTAACTAAACTTTCTAACCAAATATTTTGTTTCTGTCAATACTGTTCCTGTTTTTGTACATATTTGAAACAACAAAGGGCATGCTTGTTTCAAAGAAAATATGCTTAACAAAAAAATATTTGGTTGGTTTAAATATATCGGTTTTTCAGTGTAGGTACTAAAATTATTGTGTTTTTATTCTATGAGGACACAGGACATGTTTTTATATTGTCCCTATTAGTTATTTTCCTGGAATTATTATGGAGTTTCGATCGCTGCATAAATTGCTAAACTTTTCACTTTTTAAATCAAAAAACTTTTCTTGGTCTCCAGAGCTTTCGAAATAAATTTATTTCATCATCAGTAGAACAACTACAAAAGGATACATGCTAGTAGATATCTATTTTGTAGTTGTTCTACTGATGAAATAAATTTATTCCGAAACCTCTAGAGACAAAGAAAAGGAGGAGAGAAAACCGTCATGTTGGAACCACATTGTTTGTCGTACGTTCAAGGGAAGGTCTTCAAGTAACACTGGAAGTTCGTTCTGCAAGTTGTTTCGATATTTTTCACCATTTAAGTTTCCATCTATGAAATATGGACCAATAAACTTATTGCCAATTATTCCACACCAAACATTTACGTTCCAAGGATGGTGATGTTCAACTTGGCGCAACCAATGGGGATTTTCGATATTCCAGTAATGCATGTTGTGCCGATTTACCGTACCGTGATTTGTGAATGTCGCCTCGTCAGAAAATAATACTCGAGCAAAAAAATTGGAATTATCTTGTATCCATTGAAGCGCCCATTGACAAAATCGCACTCGATTTTGAAAATCATCGCCATGAAGTTCTTGATGCATGGAAACTCTAAATAGAATGATTTTCCTGCGCTTCAATATTGACAGATAGTGCAACTGAGAAATTCCTGATCCGCGAGCCTATTTTCCGAGTACTAATGTGCGTATTATTAGCTACTGGCAGCCTAATACCGCGAATTTCATTATTTTCCTCCAGCAAATTGGTTTTTTCGGCGATTACGTTTTCTTGGCTGTACAGTTCCTTTCGCTAGAGAACTGTTGAACCGAATCGGTAAAAAGAAGCGCGCGGATCGCACCTTGTCGGGAAAACGTTGTGAATAAGATTAACAGCATCATCGATATTCCTACCACTTTCTCCATAGATGTAAATCATTTCAATTCTCTCTCGTAATGTTATAGCTCCATTACTGTTCAAATGTTCAACACTCAACTTATTTTGTATGGATTAATAATTAATAATCTAAATGGGGATCGGACAATGTGTAAGTATTCACAGCTTGTCAAGTACTGAATAAAGTACAGTTTTGTATCGTTGAAGATCGAGTTCAGCACCATTCAGTGAGCCCCTACATTATAACAAATCTTATTAAGATCTTTTTTTGATTTGATGCAGTGTTTTAGAGATATTCCGTTGTCTCAAGATAAAAAATTCACCCTGTATATAGTTTTAAAAGCATAGGTTATTATTTCCAACAATGCGATTACTTAAATATCTTACTTAATGGTAACAATTCTAATTTTGTGTTAACATAATTGATAGAAATCCATATTTTGTTCGTCTTTATGCATTAACTTCCAATTAAATACAACTCTACCCAGGGCACTTCCATTACGACCATATTTTCCTTTTTGTTATGAAAAAAAAAAATTAGAAATAATGAATTTTTTAAATATGAAATTATGACTAATACCTTAAAAATTTTACTTGTGAATATTCCAGGCTACATAAAAAAACCTTCGAAAAAATACCTAGGAACGAACACAAATTGCCTGAAATTCCCACATTTTTACCAAAAATCGTTTAGTGTGTATTTCACCCATTATTAAGACATCCGTTTTCCAAATCCAGTATTATTTGCGAGCTTTAAAACAAAACAACAAAAACTTTTATGAAGAATAAAAAAATTTGAGAATACTAAAAAAATATGTTCCTCTTGTTACATCTATCAGGCAACACACTGTATATCAATCCTCCCTAAAGTGCGTAATAGAAATTTGTAACTTTACGAATCTGATAATCCGTTCCATAACCGACTACAAGAAGCTGATGTGCGTTTAAATTATTCAAGCATCATCTGAAGATCACACGATCTCGCACAGAGACCAGCTGTGCGTTTCATTATCTCGGCGACTGATGTGACAAAGAGGCTACCCTTTGTCGAAAGGACGATAGACATAATAGCAGAAGTAGTAGTAGCATTTCTTTCATCTCTCGTCTGTAGCAAACATATGCACCAGTTTTTTTTTTTTTTTTTACTTAGCGAGTGTATTGTTAAAGGGCAATGATATTAGGGGAAGCAGCAAGTATTTTAGATCTTCCGACCTGTTCGTTGTTACAGGGAAGGGGCAAGCGAGAAGGGCTAACACCGAATTCAAAAGCCGCTTTGAATGTTTTGTATTTTCTCATTATTTAAATTTATTGAGTGGATGTAACATGCTCTTAGGCATAAAAGATGATAAAATACGCGAGGTGAAATATAAAAAGATTTTTTAATATCCTTTAGGATATAACAGGAGAATAGGATTTTTTCTTATGGTTTCAAAGAGGTTTCTGAGGCTTGTTTTGAGGAAACATATTATATAGAGGTCTTCAGGGAAATATCTTTTCTGAAACTAAAGCCTAATGATTAGATTGAAGATCATATATCTTTCCAAATCTTTAAGCATGGAAAATAGAATGAGCATTACATCAACTTTTACAGATAAAGATTAAAGCATGCTATGGGAAGATGCTTCTTAAAAAAAATCTTTTACGAAATGAGACGATCTTTTTATAGTTCTAAGTCAAGTTTTTTGGTTTTTCTTTGGCAGAAATAGTTTGAAGGTCTTCAGATAAATATCCTCGATAAATAAAATAAAACTCTAACGGTGTATTAATATAAGATCGTTTATCTTACCAAATCCTTATGGAAAATTGAGTTAACAGATACATAAAATATAATACAAAATAAAAATACCTTTTCCAGCCACAACATATACACCGCGGCCAGAAAAATGCGGACAAACGTCACGTAGGACAAATTTAATCTTAATTGGGAAAAGTTATACAGTGCTTTCTTAAGTCACACGAGCAACTCAAAAGAAGTGTAAATTTGGCAACATCTAATCAGATAAGTACTGTGGCAGTACCGTAGAGTGGGGCAATTTCGATCGCATGGGGGTAATCGTCAATCTCTAATCTTTGCGGCATTATTTAGTCTGGCATCTATGGAAAGGATAAGAAAGTTTTGCAACACAGTCATTTAATATACTTTGTTTATAACATAGATAACTAACTGGCTTTTTAAGTATTGCATTAAAGTTTCCTGTGTTAAAAAAATAATTTCCGATGGAATGACAACGAGTAATATTTCATACAGACGGAAACCAACTACTACTGGGGAATCCCACTAGGACTAAGCGAATTTTCGAAAAAGGATTAAGGTGAAAAGGAATCAATTGTCATTCATTCTTCACCGTTTCTTTTTTTGACTTTATTGAAAAGTGTTGGAATAACAAGAGAGTAAGGGAAAATTAACACTCATGGGGTAATACCGATCAGTTTGAAAAGTAAAAGAACAAAGAATATGCTCATAGAACAACGTAGAAATATGACATACTCATGTTTCTACGTTGGTTTTATTGAAAATTATGGTGAGAAACTATAAAAAAAAGTATGGCCTGGCGGGAGACAGCAATATAACCCCAAATACCTCCAAAGCGCTATCAGGACAGTAAAATAGAACACTTCATCCATTATGAAAGCATCAGAAAATAATGAGGTGCCATATTCATTACCTTGTAAGTGGCGAAAGGTGTTGGGGGATGCAAAGGCATGAATTATTATTATTATTATTACTATTATTATTACTTCAGAATACTTTAAAGAACCGATAGTTTCTAAGGAAGAGAAATGATGACTTTTGTATTTCTCCAAGTTGACGAAATTTAGGAAATTTCCAAAAACCAAACTATCCAGCTGGTCATAGAAGGGGAAGCTACGTTTTTGAACTGAGAGGGAAGAGCGTTGAATGAAATTTTGTTTTAGTTTTAGTTTATTGAATTATTATAGTTTGTCATTATTTATCTGTTTATCATTTCTATAATACATATTTTCTGTTATTTTCGTAAGTTTCCTTTTTTTAAATTCAAATTTTTGTTATGGGATGTACCTCGTGTAGCTTTCAAATCGGTTTTTATAAGAAAACAGATGGGTGATTGGAATTGCCCCCTATTATGGGGCAAAACCGATCACGCTTGATGTATTAAAAAAATAGTGTTTTAATACATTGGGTTAATATACATGATGGTATGTGTAGCTAAACGATGTATAATTATATATAATTTTTTTCAATTTTTTTCGATCAATAATAATAATTGCAGCTAAGAAATAGTACATAAAACTGATCGGAATTGCCCCACTTTACGGTAATCATTTAGCTATTTATTATGAATTAGGTTAATACGTAAATTAGCAAAAATTTTATGTTAACATAGATAGAAGTTTTATTCAAATTTAAAGATAACATGAAAGAATTATAACAACCGTTCAAACTGGTAGCCATTTTCTTATGGTTCAAAACCGAGTTTTTGGATGCTTTTAGTAAAAATAGATTGAAGGTCTTCAGGAAAATATTCTTCCTAAATAATATTGAAACCCAACAATATTAATATCTTTCAAAATCTTCACGAATTGAATGGATGTTGCCCCCAGATAAATGGAAAACATAATAAAAAAAAACACGGTGGCCCTCAAGGTATCTGATTTAAATGACTAATTTTGAGCTATTCATTTTTCTCGAATTCCTAACATTTATTGAAATATCACGGTTTATAGTTACCAGAGCATGCGGATAGCTATGATAATGTGATGCTCTAAAACAAAATGTCACCATTAACGTTTGATTATTTTTTTTGAGTAATTCGTGTTAAAATCGTGCCTGTAATTTATTCAAATGAAGACCACCGCTGCCTCAGTTAAGGAATATTCAACAACCAAGAGAAGTCTTCCATACGAGCAAACTTATACGAGGAAACAGTGCTACAGAAGTGTTTGTGGTGGTTGAAAATGAAACACGAAGAGTTTTCTGTAATTGTTGGACAAACTAGGACAACTCTAGCATAATTATTGAAATATCTTTAATAAAAAATTAGGATTTTATCATATTTAGGACAAAATTTTTGGTTTACTTTTCGCAGAAGCAGATTGAAGGTCCTCAAATAAATATCCCTCCTAAATAAAACCAAAGCCCAACGGTGCATTAATACAAACTAATGTATCTCGCACCAGAAACCATCAATTTAAAAAAATATATTTATATATATTTACATATGTAGACTATAGGAATGTCGAGGAAATTTAACGAATGTGTGTGGTCTAATATACATTGTGTATTTGTAACTTTAATTTCTTAGAATCCACCTAACCCATATTGCAAATGACACCCACTTTCCGTGTGTCACTTCTATTGACCAAATCCTTATGGAAAATTGAGTTAACAGATACATAAAATATAATACAAAATAAAAATACCTTTTCCAGCCACAACATATACACCGCGGCCAGAAAAATGCGGACAAACGTCACGTAGGACAAATCTCTGTTTAATCTTAATTGGGAAAAGTTGTACAGTGCTTTCTTAAGTCACACGAGCAACTCAAAAAAAATTGGCAACATCTAATCAGATAAGTACTGTGGCAGTAATCATTTAGTTATTTATTATGAATTAGGTTAATACGTAAATTAGCAAAAACGTATGTTAACATGGATAGAAGTTTTATTCAAATTTAAAGATAACATGAAAGAATTATAACAACCGTTCAAATTGGTAGCCATTTTCTTATGGTTCAAAGCCGAGTTTTTGGATGCTTTTAGTAAAAATAGATTGAAGGTCTTCAGGAAAATATTCTTCCTAAATAATATTGAAACCCAACAATATTAATATCTCGTTTATCTTTCAAAATCTTCACGAATTGAATGGATGTTGCCCCCAGATAAATGGAAAACATAATAAAAAAAAAAACACGGTGGCCCTCAAGGTATCTGACTTAAATGACTAATTTTGAGCTATTCATTTTTCTCGAATTCCTAACATTTATTGAAATATCACGGTTTATAGTTAGCAGAGCATGCGGATAGCTATGATAATGTGATGCTCTAAAACAAAATGTCACCATTAACGTTTGATTATTTCTTTTTGAGTAATTTGTGTTAAAATCGTGCCTGTAATTTATTCAAATGAAGACCACCGCTGCCTCAGTTAAGGAATATTCAACAACCAAGAGAAGTCTTCCATACGAGCAAACGTATGCGAGGAAACAGTGCTGCAGAAGTGTTTATGGTGGTTGAGAATGATACAGGAAGAGTTTCTGTAGTTGTTGGACAAACTAGGACAACTCTAGCATTATTATTTCAATATCTTTAACAAAAAATTAGGATTTTATCATATTTAGGACAAAATTTTTGGTTTACTTTTCGCAGAAGCAGATTGAAGGTCCTCAAAGAAATATTCCTCCTCAATAAAACCAAAGCCCAACGATGCATTAATACAAACTAATGTATCTCGCACCAGAAACCATCAATTTGAAAAAATATATATATTTATGTAGACTATAAAAGAATGTCGAGGAAATTTATCGAATGTGTGTGGTCTAATATACGTTATATATTATGTATTTGTAACTTTAATTTCTTAGAATCCACCTACCCATATTGCAAATGACACCCACTTTGCGTGCGTCACTTCTATTGAAAAAAACAAGAGGAAACCGCAACACAGACATCAGATAATTTAGAATAACTGAAATCGTCCTAATGCATTTGCCATTCCAACATTTCTAATAATTCTCGGAACATATGTCGAGTTATTAGTCATTTTGTCACTAAAATAATGTGTTTCAGATTAAGAACAAACCTTATTAGAACATCTAAATTGTTTTAATTCGATAATACTTATTATATTCCTCAATGATATTATTGATGATATATGATTGAATGATAACTCTTTATTTTTTTTTTATCTTATTTAATGATTTCTCTTTCTTTCCCAACTCACCTTATCTCCGATGACAGGAAATGCTTCTTCTAGCAGGATTTCGCAATAAATACAACTAAAACTCGAAAGCTGGCAACTAACTCCTCCCGCTTCCCGCTTATCGCTTCCTTCAAAGCATTTTCAGGAATTAGTATATCGTAATTAAATCGAGAGGAATTATCATTCTTGCGATGGCGGGCAAAACCAAAAAAAAAAACCAGGCCCGGTTTAGATAAATCAAGATCTTATCTGAGATGAAAGGGGACTTCAACATTCAAACAAGTCTCCATTTGATCCCGTACTCGAATTAAAAATATAAATTTCATTGCCCTGGAAGTATGTATGAGGGACTTGTTGGAAGAAATCGAGTTTTGATTTAATCGAACTTTACGTAATGAATGAGGTATTCGGTTCTGCATTAACAAGCGAGTCGAGGTTACTCTGCCTGTGACAGGTATATAATTAGTGATAATTATAAATATTGGTGACCGTGAAATTTTAATTATGATTTCCGTTTTGGGTAGTTTTAACTCTATATTTGTGTTGTGTATATTGTAGAGTGTAGATGATGATTTAAGGTTTAAGAGCGGCACTTCATAAATAAAGAAAAAATGTTTGCTTAAAGAATTGTACCCAGAACAGACAACAATTAAACAAAGAATAAACAAGTTTTTATATTGCAATAAAAAATAAACAAAGCTTATAACCGCAAAATGATACTGTAACATAAAGAGAGACATATAATTCATTTAATATTGAAAAGATAATCAAAATTTTACATAAAACTACACACAGAAATTATTGAAAATGTTGTCTGTTTACATCTAAACATATGTCATCTCTTCTCGACAATATTTTTATATCAGTAGTAGGTAGGTTGGCGTGAGGGCTGTATGTGTTATGGCTTCTAAATCAATAACTTGGATAGATTTTTACTTGATTAAATATCAAATTTATAGTCTAATTTTAATCATGTAACGTATTGAATGTTTTTTATTAATAAAATAGTGCAAATATCAATAACATGCAGAATTTATTATTTAATATTATATCAAAAACATTTTAAAGAGTATAAGGGCTCTTACTCAAGGTGAGTACACTTATTTGGAATATTTAAATCAAATATCATCTAGTATATTTTCGATCCTTAAATTCCCAAAATAATTTTAAATCTCCAGCAAGATGAATTCACCAACCATACATATTAAAATTTCAACTTCAACTGCCATTTACAAAATATGAAGAATAAGCTCAAAGTTTTCCAAATGTTAAATACTTACTTACACAGAAATTTCAACATTCATTAGACAAAAACTCGAACATCAGCTTGCATACACCCCGAAGTATTTCAGAGTAGAGTTTCCTCGCAGTGACAAACCAAAGTTGTTGCAGAAAAGGATCCACATCAAAAGCACAACGCCGGTTACCAGGAAATCCCATGGAAAAATCTCCTTGAAAGCATCCAAGGTGTATAATTATATTCAAAACAGCAGAGATATGTACGTTTCCACAAAGGAAAAGGAACAAAGGTAAGTTAATACAGCAAAGAAAAATCTTCTCGTTTCTTCTATATACTTTTAGCCCGATGGTAGATATGTATCATCGATTCACAAAGAAGATTTGATTTCGGATATCTTACAGAAATATAATTTAATTGATTTGACTTGACGAAAAATGAAACAATCTTCTTCAGAAAAATTTTTATCAACAACCACCTCGTCTTCATGGATCCCAACTCGTTTATTTAATACGAACTACACTGAGTCTCTACCCCTTTGAAGTAGTGTCGTTACCAAAGAAACTACAGGGTGTATCAAATAAAAAAGGAAATTTTGCTTGGGTGTTAACTATAGGACACATAAACCACAAACTCACCGAAACCGGATTTCATCATTAAAGAATAAAAAAAAGTAAAATTTAGAGCCAAAGTTCTTTAGTCCGGGCCTGATGCAAGGAAACGTCATGTTAAGCACCCGCTAAACGTGGTATTATGTATAAGTACATTGCACACATTTAGTATTATTCTTAATGGTATGCCGTAAGTTAATTTAACGTCATTCTGAATAAATAAAGGCCCTTGTAATAATAGCAAAACTGAGACATTTTAAATTTCTTCTTTTTATAAAATAAACATTCTTTCTGTTAAGAGCATTCTACGTATAAGTCTATAAAGTATTATCTTTAATATCCTGATAAGACGTTCGAGTATCACCGGATATGCGATTTCAGTAGTTACAAAAAACGTAAATATTTTTCTTTTGCTTTGTCGAATCGAGAGTTAGTTGTTAATAAACGGTACCACATGAATCTGAGTTATTTCTTTTGGATTTATTTAATCATATAACGCAAAATGAATTGAATCGAATTACACAGAAATAAATGTAGATACAGAAAATTTGCAAACACGCCTTTTTACTATGATGTCGCGCGAAAATGAATCTATACATTCCCGCGCTTTTGCCGATGCATCAAGCTTCGATTTTCTTTATATGAAATCATGATGACGCTGAAAAGGATCGTTTTTTTTTTTTTTTTCGAGACGGGAGGAATTTAAATAAAATGTTCGAAGTGGCTTGCACTCAAAGCGGCGATCCACACAAAACTAACAGCGGTAATGGCTGAATGATAGTAGTATGTGGGGGTATACTCGGGACAGCATTTAGGTTGGGCACAGGTGCGGCTCTAGCCCACGGCATTTATAAAATATTTTTTTTCTCGTTAGTGCTTACAGATAGACCCCCTGTGCATTAAGACTTTTTGATTGTATATGATTACAGCTGCTACATATCATTATATTTACCTCTATATCGGATACACTCTGTATATTGAAATCATACAGTTACTAGACGATAAATTTATACACTTAATTACCACGACTACGGTGCAAATTGATTTAACACCCAATTATATACTGGATTTACAAACAGGGGTGTACATAAAATAATAATTACATCTACTATGATTGGTAATTCATCTTATGTTCCACAACACAATATTCTCTGAGATGTTGAAGTGTTTCTCTGGTTATATGTGATGTTGCAGCATCTTGTTGAAAATGGCCACTTCGTAATTTTTAATTATTCAGTTGATTTATGAAAATAAGACCCACTAATCTCCTCGCTAATAGAATTTCGAAGGATTTAATTTTATTCTTTTGTACCACCATTGATTCAGAAAAGCAGGATAATTTTCAAATTAGAGTATGCACGTTTTTCCGAATCTTCACATGTGCTATTTTAAGTTTCCAAAAAATATCCCAACCAGCATTCGTTTCATAACGACACAAGAATTCGCTGCTACACGGTCTTCATTTCAACCAGATTTCATCTTATTTTCTTCCCGCGAATTACGACCACTTAATTTGTCCAATACATCCCAATAAATAAAATCTTTTTCTAAATAATCGCTCCGACGTTATTACCCGCTATCGGAAAGCATCTTGACATCTCGACGTCCACATCCTGCCTTCATACACAACGCACCAAGATCATAACCATAATTACGCTTCCATACCGCAGTTGTTAACAACTACGAAGCGGCGAAGGGCAGGGGGGGAGGCGAGTGTACGATCGTAAAGCGAATTTTTACAGGCAGAAAAATGACGAACTGGTTCCATCTCCTTCTACCGCGGTCTGTGCCGTCCGACGATGATTTTCCAAAGCCGTTAACGGCTGCAGATGAGCGCAGAATCGCACCGAGATAATAAAACCGCTGGAACCGGTATAAATAATTCATAATCCATTGAGGACGATGAGTTAAAGAAATGTATTATGGAAGAAGAGGCCACGAATCGGACATGCTCGCGTCTATATGAACGGACGAAAGAGACAGATTGCGAAAGGGATTTTTTTTTTTTTTGCTCGCGATATAAAAGTCTAATATGTGAGCCGTATATATCAAGTTTCTTCTGCTTATGATGAGCGATGATTTATTCAAACATCTGCCGTCGCGGATCGAAGATTTTTCTTTCCGATGGAACAAAAACAAAAACAAAAAAAAAGGGATGATCGTGTCTTTTGGACTGGCGACAAAAACTCGAGACGGACGTTTACATGAAACGAAACAGCGGACAACCCGCTGAGAAAGAATAAAGAGGAATCTTGTATAATAAATTGATTATAATCAACTTTTGCGCCATTTACGACTTTTACACGTTATAGTACAAAAACTATAAGAGATACGAAAAAAACATATATGTAATTTTTTACTTAAAATCACTAAAGGAATCATCCCTTAAATTCTCATACTATAATTAGTAGACACCCTGTATATGCATACAGGGTGTTTAAAAATAAAGGATTATCTTTCTGGAGTCATATAGATCAGGTAAAAATAATTATAGAAATCCATATAAAATTTTTGGATAAATCCTCTCTTTACTGAGATAATTGAGTTTAAAAATATTTTTTTTAATTTTTTTAACTCTGTTATGTACAAGCACTATCAGCGGTTATATTGAATAGAAACGCAACAAACAGCTGTTACGCATCTGTATCTCCACGTCTGTCAGCACGTCAAACTATTCCAGAGTAATTTGCTCAAATCTATAAGATCTTTCCGACCATCTTCCGTCAAATTAGACCACTCCCTGTCAATGTCTTAAAGGAGACAGAAATGCGGTTGCCTGTTTCTCTTCTGATGTTATCCAGGAATGTCTGTCCGTCCCCATTATTTTCACCGTCTATTTAGAAACAGCGGGCAACCCGCTGAGAAAGAATAAAGAGGAATCTTGTATAATAAATTGATTATAATCAATTTTTGCACCATTTACGACTTCTACACGTTATAGGACAAAAACTATGAGCGATACGAAAAAAACATATATATAATTTTTTACTTGAAATCACTAAAGGAATCATCCCTTAAATTCTCATACTATAATTAGTAGACACCCTGTATATGCATACAGGGTGTTTCAAAAATAAACGATTATCTTCTGGGATCATATAGATCAGGTAAAAATAATTATAGAAATCCATATAAAATTTTTGGATAAATCCTCTCTTTACTGAGATAATTGAGTTTAAAATATTTTTTTTAATTTTTTAACTCTGTCATGTACAAGCACTATTAGCGGTTATATTGAACAGAAACGCAACAAACAGCTGTTACGTATCTGTATCTCCACGTCTGTCAGCTCGTTAAACTATTTCAGAGTAATTTGCTCAAATCTATGAGATCTTTCCGACCGTCTTCCGTCAAATTAGACCACTCCCTCTCAATGTCTTAAAGGAGACAGAAATGCGGTTGCCCGTTTTTCTTCTGATGTTATCCAGGAATGTCTGTCCGTCCCCATTATTTTAACCGTCTATTTAGAAACAGCGGACAACCCGTTGAGAAATAATAAAGAGGAATCTTGTATAATAAATTGATTATAATCAATTTTTGCACCATTTACGATTTCTACACGCTATAGGACAAAAACTATAAGAGATAGGAAAAAAACATATATGTAATTTTTTACTTAAAATCACTAAAGGAATCATCCCTTAAATTCTCATACTATTATTAGTAGACACCCTGTATATGCATACAGGGTGTTTCAAAAATAAACGATTATCTTCTGGAATCATATAGATCAGGTAAAAATAATTATAGAAATCCATATAAAATTTTTGGATAAATCCTCTCTTTACTGAGATAATTGAGTTTAAAAATATTTTTTTTTATTTTTTTAACTCTGTTAGGTATGTACAAGCACTATTAGCGGTTATTCCTATATTGAATAGAAACGCAACAAACAGCTGTTACGCATCTGTATCTCCACGTCTGTCAGCACGTCAAACTATTTCAGAGTAATTTGCTCAAATCTATAAGATCTTTCCGACCGTCCTCCGTCAAATTAGACCACTCCCTGTCAATGTCTTAAAGGAGACAGAAATGCGGTTGCCTGTTTCTCTTCTGATGTTATCCAGGAATGTCTGTCCGTCCCCATTATTTTCACCGTCTATTTAGAAACAGCGGACAACCCGCTGAGAAAGAATAAAGAGGAATCTTGTATAATAAATTGATTATAATCAATTTTTGCACCATTTACGATTTCTACACGTTATAGGACAAAAACTATGAGTGATACGAAAAAAACATATATATAATTTTTTACTTAAAATCACTAAAGGAATCATCTCTTAAATTCTCATACTATAATTAGTAGACACCCTGTATATGCATACAGGGTGTTTCAAAAATAAACGATTATCTTCTGGGATCATATAGATTAGCTAAAAATAATTATAGATATCCATATAAAATTTTCTGATAAATCCTCTATTTACTGAGATAATTGAGTTTAATTTTTTTTTTTTATTTTTTTAACTCTGTTATGTACAAGCACTATTAGCGGTTATATTGAATAGAAACGCAACAAACAGCTGTTACGCATCTGTATCTCCACGTCTGTCAGCACGTCAAACTATTTCAAAGTAATTTGCTCAAATCTATAAGATCTTTCGTCAAATTAGACCACTCCCTGTCAATGTCTTAAAGGAGACAGAAATGCGGTTGCCTGTTTCTCTTCTGATGTTATCCAGGAATGTCTGTCCGTCCCCATTATTTTCACCGTCTATTTAGCACGTGTTCCAACGGGTCAAAGTGTTGAAGTGATATATAAACAGTGGAGGTCGAAAGTGCTCGATTTGAAATTTCTTGTATTTTTACAGTAAAAATCAAATTATTGCTGATAATGAAGGTATAATATACTTAAATATAGTTTTATTTCTTTTAGTCCCTTACGAAAATTAGATGGCGATTATGATTCAAAAAAAAATCGAATATTTTTGAACCAGACTGTAATTTTAAGCGACTCCCGGTATTCTGAACATGTTGATTGCGGCCCTACGTTCTTTTCTATCTTGTTTTTTGTTGCATGGACTGCTTCAGCTTCGTGTCATCTTTATTGCCTTTGATTTGCCGCCGTTAAGCAGTTCGACTGAGCAATTTGTTCTTTTATCGTCGAATGCCATCTAACCTTTTCTGGAGGTGGACTGCAGCGACATCTATCGATAATTGCTCGAGCTGAACTGCGCGTTACATTCTTCTATTTTTTTTTTGTTTCAGTGTGAGTTTGTGGTTTATAATTCACGCTTTCTCGATGTTTTCTGATAAACGAAGATTCGCTTTTGTTTCCATGTATCGGTTTGAAAATGACAATTAATTTCATCCGTCTTCGAAAATCAAATTAGACACCGTGAAAAAGTGCGGAAAATTTAATTCCCGGAACAAAATCGCGTTTAAATTGCAGAAATTTCAAAACCGGAAAAGGGAAGCGCCGCAAGGCAGATTAGAACGAACCCCTCGCGACCTAAACCCCGAGGGAGGGAGCTACCAATTATTCTCGCTCTTCTTTCGCACTCTTTTCCTCTTCAGCGATCTTTTTCCCCAAAACGCTGGCTTCCACACACAATTCCAACGGCGACCATCAAATTGTCGAAACGAGGAAACAGGGGGAATTCTCGCGAACTGTGTCAAGGGCCGAGTTTTATTGCGTCACCAATCAGAGCAGAGATCTGGCGGGAGTTAAAAATGAACTGTGAAAATCGCCGGGTCTCTCAAAGTGAACAGAATTAAAAAAAATTAAATTCCGCGAATCAATTCGGTTTCTTTTTTGAGGGCTCTAGATGATACTAAAACGAAAATCGATCGGAACCACCCTACACGAGGTGGGCGCGCGATTCAGCGAACTGGAGGAGAAGGGAGGGAGTCTTGTTAAATTTCCATTTGTATTCCGGTATGCGTCTCCCCGTGATCTCATTACGACGGCAAACCTTTTAACCATTATCGGATTACTTATCGTTGAGATTTCACTTCTAGCGGCGATTGGTATTTCGTACCGCCCTAGAATGAAAACCGTAAGAGATATCAAAAATTCCATTTAGGTTTTTTGTTTGGAATCAACAGAGGAATCGTCCCTAAAATTCTCTTCCAGTATTTCTGATACACCCTGTATATGTTTTACAGGGTGTTTGAGAAATATGTTCCGATATCGCTGGATCGTGTAGATGAGGCGAAAATAATGCTACAATTCCATATAACTTTTTTTGTTAATGCTTTGATTTTCGTGTCAAATAACAAAAAACAACCATACAGCAACGGAAATATAACAGAAATCGAAAAAACAAATAATCAACGCTCTTTGTCTGCCAAGCGCCGTCGGGGGCGGCAAACAATACGCCTACTATGTACGGCTAAAATTAATTCCGAATCAAATAGAATGACGGGCGCCGGTGGATAGACGGCGGCGAATGCATTTCCGGATTAAATGGCTTTCCGGAACTTGTGTGTACACGCCGGCGGCGGCGCTCGCTACCCGATCCGTTTAGAGTTTTCCCGGGCCGGAGCGAATATTAATTACCCTCCGATTCGGAAGGGGATTTGCAGTTTTCGATGGTCGACGGGCGCCTCTACTAAAATACCCACCTGCGCGAATAAACTGGGCGATTGTAACACCGAAATGTGAAATACGTTTGAGAACAAACGACGATCAGGCGGTACGTCGTTTTCAGGTTGGAGGTTGGAGGGAAATATGAAATTCAAATAATCTTTATTCCGACGAAAATTTTCCTATTACAAAAATAATATTCCGCTATTGTAAAAAAAATGTAAACTTTTTACCTTAAAATCGCCTTAAAAAGCAAATCCTGAAATTTTCATCAATATTTATAAAACATCCTGTGTATACAGGGTGTATCAAATAAAAAAGTAAATTTTGCTTGGGTGTTAACTACAGGACATATAAAGCACAAACCCACCGAAACCGGATTTCATCATTAAAGATAAAAAAAGTAAATTTAGAGCCAAAAATTCTTCAGTCCGGGCCTGATGCAAGGAAACGTCATGTTAAGCACCCGCTAAACGTGGTATTATGTATAAATACATTGCACTCATTTAGTATTATTCTTAATGGTATACCGTAAGTTCATTTAACGTCATACTGAATAAATAAAGGCCCTTGCAAAAATAGCAAAACTGAGGCATTTTAAATTTCTTCTTTTTATAAAATAAACATTCTTTTTGTTAAGAGCATTCTACGTAAGTCTACAAAGTATTATTTTTAATATCCTGATAAGACGTTCGAGTTTCACCGGATATGCGACGTCAGTAGTTACAAAAAACGTAAATATTTTTCTTTTGCTTTGTCGAATCGAGAGTTAGTTGTTAATAAACGGTACCACATGAATCTGAGTTATTTCTTTTGGATTTATTTAATCATATAACGCAAAATGAATTGAATCGATTACACAGAAATAATGTAGATACAGAAAATTTGCAAACACGCTTTTTTACTATGATATCGCGCGAAAATGAATCTATACATTCCCGCGCTTTTGCCGATGCATCAAGCTTCGATTTTCTTTATGTGAAATCATGATGGTCCTAGAAAGGATCTTTTTTTCGAGACGGGAAGAATTTAAATAAAATGTGTGTGGTTTGCACTTCAAGCGGCGATCCACACAAAACTAACAGCGGTAATGGCTGAATAATAGTGGTATGTGGGGGTACACTCGGGACAGCATTTAGGTTGGGCACAGGTGCGGCTCTAGCCCACGGTATTTATAAAATATTTTTTTTCTCGTTAATGTTTACAGATAGGCCCCCGTGCATTAAGGCTTTTTGATCGTATATGATTATAGCTGCTACATATTATTATATTTACCTCTATATCTGATACACCCTGTATAGTGCTATGTTTACGCAGTAAAATACCCGTATTTGATCTTTTTATTTTTTTTAATATGATGTAATTTTTAAATAATTATTGTTTTATTTCTCAGTGACAAATAAACCTTGATATTAATTTAAAGGGTTTTGACAAATAGTAAATATCATTTGATATATTAATGTCAAAACGACGTAGGTGGGAAATAATTTGGAGAAATAGTGAAATATAATTGACAAAAGAAAAAAACCAAAAGAAAAACAATATAAAAGAAATAAATTACGCTAACATTCGGGAGATAAAATCACTAAATATTTAAAAAAATCCTATGATAAATCATACCATCATATTTATTCTTTTTGCTTCGATTTTAAATCTGGTTTTTTTTAGGTCTTGAAAGAATATACTTAGCTGCTTTTCATGTTTTAATTTGCCACGTTTGGTTGCATAACATTAACAACTTTTTTTATTAAAAAAAAATTGAAAGAAGGATAAATTGAAAGTGCTTAATACTTTAATTTTTTTATACAGTGTGTTCACGAGAACATTCTACAATAGCTAACTTTTTTATCTTTAGAGATACAGAGTCGGTTAAATGCAGAAAGTTCATGTACTTTTCCATCTGCATTTCGTGCTATGGCATAAAAAACAAAAGAGCGCTTGGTTACTAAGATACGAGTTCAGCACGTATTTTTTTAAATGGGAAACACGCTTAATGAATAAATAGCTTTAGCCGCTTAAAACAGCATTTTGATCATTGGATCGGAAATCAAGGCCCGATATTATTGCCGGCTAGGTCACCCTACTTAAATCCGTTGGATTTCTTTTTATGGGGAGCTATTAAAAACACGGTGTATGATACACCATCCGTTGATTTAGAAAATTTAAAAATCAAAATTACACAGTGTATTCGTGATTTTAATGAACAAACAGTGCAAAAGGTACACAGTAATCTGGTGCGAAGGGTAAACCTCTGTGGGAAAGTAATGGCACGTTATTTTTGAAGTAAAAATTTAAAACATTTTCTCTTGTTGTTTTTACTTTAATATTACAAATGGATTTGTTAATATCTAGTTCCCATTTTGTTGTATTAGTATAGTAAATACTGTTTCTTATTATGTGAAAGATTACATCCAA
>RXPK01003816.1:0-62442 GCA_004143645.1 Protaetia brevitarsis
TGTTAATCTGGAATATACTAATAATAGGGCCCAATATGTAACCTTGCGGTAACCCCCTCATTTACTGGTCAATCTTGTTGGGAATATTAAAAGCAGCTTAAAAGTGAATTATAATTATTGTATCTGTGTAAAAATATATGTAGAAATATAAGGAGCCTATTCATAAATATACAGGTATCCCACCGGAACTGGGTCATTAATTTTTTTGAACTTCTAGCAGGAATTTGATTTTGAAATTTCAGTGTAGTCCATGGCCCACTGTGGTCTATTTAAGGGAAAATATTTCAACCTTATAGCAGTTCGGATACAGAGTGTTGATATCAACTTTCTGTATTTTAAATGGAATGGTACAATTTTTATCGGTACAGATGAATGTATCGAGTCATTTGCAATTAGGTTACATAGGGTTCCCTATCCCTGAACTCAACGTATTGAGATATTTGCACTTTTGTTGTGATTTTTTTACGTTCCGAACTGTTTCAAGTGAAATTAACATAGCTGATGAGGTATCAGATATTTAGTGGTTCTACTAATATCGATGTAAGTAACAAAGACGTAGGTAAAAAGTTTATGGCAATCAATGAACCGAATCACATACAGAGTGTTCGAAAACGCATCTTCCAATGTGGATACCTTGTAAACCAACAAAACTTTTTATTTAAAAGGGACATGGTATTTTTTACAACAGCATTGAATGCAGCGTAAAATTCTACATCGATTGACATTAGGGTTTGGGTATATGCCTATTTTTGATGATTTTTGAGATATTAGTATTATGCCCTAAATATGACTAATTCCAAGTTTTGAGTAAATAAATTTTTTTCCTGTGTATTATTTTTTAGAATGATGCGTTATCTTTTTTTTGCATTGTTTGGTTTCCATGCCTGAGATATTTATCATTGGAAGTTTTCCAATTATATATTAGCCAAATTTATGTAATTGTAATTATAGAAATATTAATAAGCCATAATTATTATGCGATACGCAAATTACATGGTTAATATTTTTGCCTGCTTATTAAATACTCGAAAATAAGTCAATTAAAAAAAAAAAACTAAGAAACTATTATTCTAAAGAACAATTTATATGGACATTTCGAAGACTTTTAATAGTTTGTTCCCTGATTTATGTTATCTGTCTGTATGCGCATTAATACGTAGTTTAATACAAAAAGCCAAGAGGCTGCATTGTTTTCGGAGACTCCATGTCAGACGGCGCCCCTACTAGGAAAACACCTGGCCTAGTAGGTGAACAATATTGAAATATTATGAGTGTATTTAGGATATCTGCTTTAATTTCCTTTGTATTTGATTTTTTGAGGTTTTTATTCATTGCAAACAAGTGTAGGTATCTAATCATTGTTACATTCTTCATGAATGTTAGAATAAGTTACTAAAATGTTATTTGTATATGTAACTTTCAATGTTTTTCTTATTTCTTCGATTTACAATATTTTAGTTTGTTAGAAGAAAAATGTGTAGAAGGAGTTGACAGCATTAGAACTTACTATCAAAGATATGACTTGTTAATACTGCATAGGTTTATCACTGGGCAATTGGTAAATTACAAACAATGGATATGTCACTTGTTTGTTAGACACACTCATGGCCTACTAATATCTAATATTAATGTACGTTCTCTATGAATTAAAAGACATTACTATTAGTAAGCAAACTAGTGAACGTTAGATATCTGAACATAAATATTTAGATAGGTTAGGCAAATAATGTACAGAGTGTTTTGTAGGAAAAAACTCTCATTTTATTGGTAGAATTTAGAATTTAGGCATATTTTTAGTAATTTTTTGCAAAAAATGCTAATACTTAAAAACTATTAAGAATAGGTATACAAACCCTAAATAAATCGATGTAGAATTTTGCGCTGCATTCAATGCTGTAGTTAAAAATACCATGTTCATTTGAAAGAAAAAAGTTTTGTTAGCTTAAAGGTATCCACATTGGAGGCGCGTTTTTTGACACCTTATGTGATTCAGTGATTATTGCTATAACATCTTATAGCTACGTCCTTGTATTTACATCGACTTTAGTAGAACCACTAAATATCTGCTATCTCATGAAATATTTGATTTTATTTGAAAGAGGTGCAAATGTCAAAAAATCACGAAAATGAAATATCTTAAAAACCGGTCAGTTTAGGGTTAGGGAACCTTCCATATTAACTAGATGCAAATGACTGCGCCAATTTATTAGACGATAAAATTATACATTCCATTTAAAATAAGAAAGTTGATATCAACACGTTGTATACCGAAAGTGCTATAAAGTTGAAAATATTTCCTTAAATAGATCACAGTAGGCCATGTCTACACTGTAAGTTCAAAATCAAATTTCTGCTGGAAGTTAAAAAATCTAATGACCCATATCGTGGGACACCCTGTAATTTTGAAAGATTAAAAAAGCAATAATAAAATTCGACATTTTTATTGTAAGAAATATAGCAAAATATAATACGAAAGAATGCGAAACTTTAACGTATTGAACGCCATTCTTAAATATATGATTTTTCTTTTACAGAATCAACGCCCCTTGTACAGGCTGCCGTCCGCGCCTTATAGCTACAAGAACCACCTATCCTAACTACTGATTACACAAGATTCTCCGAGCAATACGCGCTTGCCAACGTCCAGGAAACCTCGATTCTCCCAGGGCGGTTTCGACGCCCTATGCAAGCCATAGTCGTAAAGATCAGATCGGCTGGCGCCCAACGCCAACACATCATAGTCTTTCAACCGACGCTCAATACACGTGGCAGGTGACGGTAAGCTGGCTGGTGTTTTCGAACCGAACGACGGCAGATGCCCACATGGAGAGACGAATAACGTCCAAGGGGTTAGAGCTGGACTATCCCTCGGCTTGTCCCATCTGAATTACTGGCAAGGAGAACACCGATATAAAATTTGCATATTCGCCGTAGTCGGCAAAGGCGACCACTGTGTAAATGTTATGAGACGTTACAGCAGAATTTCGAGATTCCGGCGTGGTAAGTTGGATGACAGTCTCGAATGTTGTGATTATATGGATAATTACAAATGTGAGTATGCGCTTAAGAATATGGACATATGTGAAAATAATGTTTTTTTTTTCAATGGCACATTTGATGAGAGGTGATTTCTTATAGAGTTTTCTCTTACTGAAGTTCGAAAATAAATCAAGTTTAATTTTATTTTTAATTGGAAAGTTTTGAGATATCGTATTTTTCATTTCTTTTTGTGCCTTCCATTTAAAATAATATTCGAGCTAGATGTATCCGTTTTGGTCGTTATGGTACCAATAAAGACATCGAAGTGATGATAATATATGTGTATCTTTATTGGTAAGTAAAGTCAAAAATTAATGAATATAATTCAGACTTTAAAATTTTCATTGTTTAAGCTTGATTTGTGACCGTTATATGGGTGAGTTTTGTATGATGGACATCGGAATATCGCTAAACCACTGCATCAAATCAAAAAGATCTTAATAAGACTTGTATTATATAGGGAGCTCACTGAATGGTGCCCAATCATCCCCACCTCACTGCCCCAGAGTGGAAGGGGGACAACTTTGAAATCTAAAGGGAAACCCCCATTTTTTGTTTGAACCTTTTGTTCGAGGCTAACAGATTGCACGTAATCGCGAAAAACGTGATGGACGTCTAGAAAAAATACACTAAAAGAGAAGCAAGGCAAACTATGATTTTTGTTTTTTATTTTTAACATAAAAACTAACCTTTCCAAAAAGCCATGTGTTCGAAACTGTGCCCCTTCACTTCGATACATTTATTTATTCGCAATTGGAATGGCATTCAACCATACCAAACCTACTTTATTTCAGTACTGACAAGCTGTGAATTACTTACACATTGTCCGATCCCCATTTAGTTATTAATTATTAATCCAATACAAATTAGTAGTGTTGAATAATTTGAACAGTAATGGAGGCAAGTGAAAAGTAAAGTCTTCGTTGTTAAATGCTTTTTGAAATATTATTAATGTTAAATAAAAAAAACACAAAATCATGTTTGCTTGCTTCTCTTTTTTGTGTATTTTTTTCCAGACGTTCACAATCATGTTATTTTTTGCGATTAAAACGCAATCTGTAACGAATCGAAAAAAAAGTTTTAAACAAAAACTACATACTTGATAGCGTAGAATCCGAATCTGCAATACAAAATGGGGGTTCCCATTTAAGATTTCAAAGTTGTCCCCCTCCCACTCTGGCTGGGAGTAGGTGGGGATCGAGTTCGCCACCATTCAGTGAGCCCTCTACATTATAACAAACCTTATTAAGATCTTTTTTTGATTTGATGCAGTGTTTTAGAGATATTCCGTTGTCTCGAGATAAAAAAACTCACCCAGTATACATAAAACTGACATTTTTGCGTACAAAGATAAAATTAACCAGAAAACCCATCGAAAAATGATAGTTATTAGTGATTTAGTGAGTAAATCCAAATACCGTATCGTCTGAATACATTAATTTGTTCTATTAGGCGCCATGCCGGCAACGGGCTTTTTGGACTTTGACGTTTACCACTGTGAAAACTGACATTTTCTTGACAACTACTATCGCATAAAACAATTTGACATTTTTTCCAAACCGCTTAGGGCAAAAGTATCTAACAATCAACCATATGGCAGAGGAGCTCTCTTCCTTTAAAGAAACCGTTGTCGGCATGGCCACCTATTAAAAAAAAAACGTATTCAGAAAATGTAATGTTTGCTAAGTGGTTTAGAATTAAAATGTTTATTTTATTTATTACGACTAGATACAGTCCCTTGCAACAACAACAACAATTGCCATACTCAAGACGTACTTCACAGTTTTCGCTGTGTTAATTATGTAAAATTGACTATATAATTTGGCAATATTAATGCAGTTGAGCCGCTAAAAACGAAAAAAAAATGCGTATATGATAATTCAAAACAATATTTGGAAAATTGCAAGGTTATGTCCAATTGAGTTAATGTTTAATGATAAAGAAACAAAAGAAAGCTTAAGAAACTCACATCAGAGGTACAGATCGTATTGGCTTGCACGTTCGGATAAATAGACATCTTCAGAGCCGTGTCAGATCAGAGTAAAAAATATAAAATCGGGTGGAAAGTCAAAGCATATCCAAAATTAATTAAAAAGTTAATTAAAGTTAACAAAATTTTAAACTTTAAACTTACTACAAGTAACGGATACAAGTTCATAAAATTATTTCGGTGAGAAGAGACAAACTAGACAAGCCAATATACAGAGTGTTCCACCGAACTAGGTCATTAGAATTTTGATGATATATTCAAAGAAAATATTTTCAGCCTGCTTGTAGCACTTTTTGTATACACGGTGTTAATATCAACTTTTCTTTTGCAGCGGCCTCAAAATTGAATTTTAAGCAACTTTTTCAAATAACTTTTTTGAATATTCATGTCATCAATCTCACTTTTGCAGATTCATGGAATGTTTTTTAAATTTTACCCCATATTGTGGTCATGTACATGTGTCAAATAAATTCTGGGTTCCTAGACATGCGCAACCTATCCTTCCTCTCTCGAATATTGCAATGCAATGCAAATTTATGCCAGTCACTGTGTATAAGGATGTATACCGGTTAACCGGTAAATTGACCAAAAAAACATTCGGTAAATTACAAAAAAAATTACGGTAGTTCTGGTAAATTTAAAAATCCATACCAGAAATTTGAACACGAAATATTGTGGTTATAGATATTTAAAGGTCTAAAGAGACATTAAAAAATAAAAAAAAACAGGTAAGTGTAAGTAACAATATACCCAATTATTAATCTATGGGAGTGTCTTTTGTTTATTTTTATTTAAAGTTGTTTTAATTAAACTTTCTGCTGAAAGTTGAAGAAGCTGAAAAAAATGTTGATTAGAACGTATAACCCCATTCCACTAGTTAGTCAGAAAGAGAAGAGTCAAAAAATCAACAAAAAAGCAAAAATTGAAAAATCGTATTAGAATTAAAAGAAAATTAAGTCTCAAACGAGATGGATAACGAAATGCAACGCAAATAAAAGCGGATTAATGTTCATTTTTTGCTAGGGACGGTAGGACAAAACGCCCCCACATTCATTTTTTAATATTTAACAAATAATAATTTTAGAACAACATTTCACGTATTTAAATTAATAGCAATTTTGAATACATCACATTATGAGAGGTCATTAATGCAACATTATTGTAAAATAACATTAAAATTTGAACCTTAAATATTTTCTTTACTTCTAACTGTAAAATAATTAAATACAAATATTATTAACAAAATTCTAATATTAACCTTAATGTGTGCAAAATATGTACTTATTCTAGCTAACTTCTAACCTTATTTTCTTGGGAAATCCCTATTAATGTCACACATGAAAAAGGAAAATTACGGTATTTAATTTTCATTTACCGAATTACCGGTAAATGAAAAAAATCGGTAAATTTACAATCACTACTGTGTATGTATTTATTCATCATCTTTAATGTTTTGCATTTGATATCAAGAACGACTAACATGAATACATCTAGCTCTAGATATTGTTTTTAAATTTCGAAAGAGCTCAAAAAAAATGAAAGAAAAAACGGTAACTCAAAAACATTGAAAAGAAGTTAACTTTTGATTTTTGAATTCAGCGGGAGAAAATCCATAAGAAAACTGAGCTCTCATCAAATGTACATTTTTAGTGTAATAATGGTAATATACATATGAAACCAACTTTAAATATAGGAAGTAGTAGATGGCTGTTATGGTAATTCTCTTCTGCTTTGTTTTTTCAGAAAATTGTAGATTCAGTTCGTATAACAGACAACGCCACCTCCAATATAGAAATCAAATACCACTCTTCTTGCAGTAGCCCCACGGAAAACGGTTGTAGCAACCTCCAATTGAACGAAGTCGTCAATTTTACCGCCACAATTAAACCGTTAGAATGCGTTGAAGGCTCCAACGTTCATAGGATCCAAATAAAACCCGAAGGAGTCAACGAAGCTCTCGTGGTGGATCTAGAAGTGATCTGCAGCTGTGATTGCGAGAAACCGGGCAGTTCTGATTTCGTCCAAAACTCCCCAGACTGCCACAACAACGGAAACGCCACTTGTGGCATTTGCATCTGCGGCGAGGGATTCTTCGGCAGCAAATGCGAATGCAGCGCGGAATCTGTGAGCATCGTGGACGATGATAACTGCAAGAGAGATCCGAAACTGCCGGAGATATGTTCAGGTCTCGGAACATGCAAGTGTGGCAAGTGCATCTGCGATGAGAGACCTGGAGACCAGCTCATCTACGGGAAGTACTGCGAGTGCAACAACTACTCCTGCAAGAGGGTTAAAGGGGAATTGTGCAGCGGGCCGGATCATGGAAAGTGCGCCTGTGGAGCCTGTGAGTGCCTCTCTGGATGGATAGGAGAGGCGTGCGATTGTCGTGATACGAATGCGACCTGTATGGCTCCGAATGGTAAGGGCGAGATATGTTCTGGGAGAGGTAGTTGCGTTTGTGGGGACTGCCAGTGCAACAACGACGAGAAGAAGTATTCTGGTAGATACTGCGAGGAATGTGCTTCGTGTCCCGGACAAAGGTGGTTTTTGTGGTTTCAACTTTGATTCTTCCTTACTTCATTGGCAAAAAAAAATGTTCTCACACAATGCATTATTAGAGCTTGTAAATGTATTGCGATTGCTACTCCTGACTTTCGAGTGATCAAAATATATTTTTATTAAAATTATTTTTTGAGAAATAGCGTTGAAATCCTTCTTCTTGCTATTATCGAGCTTCAGCATAATCAGTACCATCAAATACTTTTGCTATGGTTCGACCACGTATACTTAAAATTCTTTCACATAGCATTTTGAAGTATCCTATCTTAGGTCCTTTGTTGTTTATAATGTATGTAATAACGTTCCATATGTCAGTTTTCGTGGATTCATGGAAGAATTGTTCTTTGATAAATATATATTATGAGCAGGCAAGTAAAATAACCCGTACCATCAAATACTTTTGCTGTGGTTCGACCAGACATACTTAAATTTCCTTCACCTAGCATTTGGAAGTGTCCTATAGGGTCTATCTTAGGTCCTTTGTTGTTTACAATATATGTAATAATGTAGGTACCATATATCAGATTTCGTAGATTCATGGAAGAAAACACATTATGAACAGGCAATTATATTGCTGTTAGTTAAATAGTGTATTTTCTAATGGTATGGCAACTAACTTTTTTTGATGGTTTCCTTTTTTTCTCTACAACTCATAAGTATTATTCAATTTCGAAGTTGAAGGTGTTATTTCACTCAAATTAAGGACGTGTTTTACAACTTTGAGGAGGAAGATTATAAAATTCTTTTTAAGTGGTGAAAATATATTTTTTTTAACATGGGGGAGGATTACTTTTTTTAAAGATGAAATTATTTTTTACAACACTCAAAGGAGAGGAGAGGGGGGAGGAGATCTAAAATTATATTTAGTGATGAAGCAGGTGTTTCTGGGGGTAAAAAAAAAATAAAACAAAACAAAAATCCATCATTTAAAACAGTTTTAATCCGGAAATAATTGAAAATAAAAAAATACTTTTTGATTATTCAATTAAAAAAAAATTCCAAGCAAAAGTCAAAAAAAAATTACTTTGATTTACCAGAATTAAAAACAAAATCGCGTAACTCTTTTTGATTTTTCCCTCCTTCCCAGTATTATAAAAAAAATAATTTCATTATTGAAAAAACTCATTTTCATCGTTTAAAACATTTTCAATCCTCCCCTCAAAATTAAATTCAATTAATTTTTCTCTATTAAAATTAAAATACTAAAAGAAATTTCATCATAAACATTTATCATCCTACCCCCTTCCTTGTGTTGTAAAAAAAAAGTGTTTCAGCATTAAAACATCGTACCTCCTACTGTTTTTTAATGAATTTCACCATTTAAAACATTAAAAAAAATAATAATTTGAATATTGAAAAGAAAAGTCATCTCCCTCTCCTTACCTGGCATTAAAAAAACCATTTTTCATCGCTTAAAACATGTTTAGTTACCCCCCCCTTCCCTCACCTTCCCCCCAAATCAAATTCAATTCATTTTTTCAACTAAATTCACTTGAAATTAAAATTATTATTGAAAGAAAGGAATTTTTGTCATTTTAAAGGAATTTATTCTTCTTCTTTTCCTAGTGCCCCTGGAAAAATTAAACTCAATTAAAATCAATTTCAACGAAGTTCCCCCTGGCTAAAAAAAAATATTAAAAAAAATCATATCTCTCTGTTGTTTCATACAAGTTCAAAATTTCATAATAAAAAAAAAATATTTAAAACATTATTAATCCTCTCACCAAAAACAAATTCAATACGTTCTTTTCATTTAAATTCCCTTATAATTAAAATTACTATTGATAGAAATAAATATCATTCAAAAAATTCAAAAAGAATTTTTTATTTAAAACACTTGTAATGCTCACTCCAAAAATGCGTTTGCTTGTAAAATGTAGAATATTGACAAAGCCCCTATCCTCTAGATCAGTGGCGAATACAATTAAATAAATAAATAAAAAAACAAATTCAATATTTTTTTTTCATATAAATTCCCTTATAATTGAAATCATTATTAAAAAAATAATTTTTATAGTAATAAAAATCATTCATCTCTCCCTCGGCTGTTTTTTTTTTCAAGTAAAATTTCCCACTCGAACATTTTTAATTGTTCTCCTTCCTGACGTTATATAAAAAAATAATTTGATAAAAACAAAACACAAAACAATATTTTTATTATTTTTACGAAATTTCCGATACATTATTTAATTTGCAAAGATTGCAAGTTTTTTACAGTGAGAAAATAACAAAATAATGTACACATTAACATGAACTTAATTAATTTGTTAGTTGACAAGTAAAACTAAATAAATATATAGTATTGTTAGTTGAGCTTAAAACTGTAATCCATTCCAATTATAACCAACTCAATTGAAAATAATTTCTATTGTCTAACAACTAAATTTTTAGTTGCTAAAATACAGCCACCACTAACTAACTTAGTTGCCGATTGAAATCGATTTTTACCCAATACTATTCTCTAAATTGTTTTCTTTTATTAAACCAGCTATCATCTTCTTGCAGATGCGAAGAATTCCAAACCTGCGTTGAATGCCAGGCGTACCACACCGGTCTAGATGATGTTGCTTGCATGGAGAATTGCACAGAATTCAATACGACTCTTGTGGACACCATAGACGTAGACAGTAGTGATGAAAGTGTGAAGATTTGTACTGTCATCGATAGTGCTGGTTGCACAATAACTTTCCGATATAGCTATTTAGATGAGCAGCGTGTTACTGTTGAAGCCCTTAAGAAAAAGGTTTCGTGTCCTGAACCTGTAGATATCTTAGGTAAGTTATTATTTATAACAGTTCCTGGAACGTTTTTAATTTATGTGACTCCCTCCAGACATCTTTTACACTTCACATAATGATTTTTCAAGCTTTAAATTTGTAAACTAAAAAGTATATACTGTAATCGTCAAAATTTAACTATAGTATAGGAAAGCAAAGAGTAGGAAAGAGCGCGCCGCTTTAAAATAGAAACAGACATACAGCTGTGTCTCCCACCACATGCCTAATATCCAATATCGTTTCAACATTGACATCGGCGCGTATTGCAATCGCTGACATTATTATTTAGCACTCCAACGAATGGCTCGACGCTTTGTGTGCTAAATATTAATATCAATGACTGTACTATTACTTTCTGAGTTGCTACAACAGATGCACTGAATTACATCACAGCTTCAATGTGAATATCACAATCTGATAGTACGAAAAAATACTCACATATGTACACAATTTACCTTTCATCTAATCATTTTTTTTTTATTATTAGTTATCGTTCTGAGTGTCATTGCAAGTATAGTCCTCGGTGGTATAATTCTCTGGCGATCTGGAAGTTGGTAACCATATTCACGACGGCAGAGAGTACGCTAGATTTGTGCAGAAGCTGAGAACGCAAATGGTCAGAGGTGAAAATCCTTTATACAAAGGCGCTTCAACGACATTCCAGAATCCAACGTACAACAAATGAACAAATTAAAAAAAAAACAGAAAAAAGTGAATATTTTATTTTTATATATAGTTTTGTGTATAAAAATTTGTCTTTTTAATTTTAAGCCTATTCAGCGTACTTAGAAATATTGTAACATTCCATGTCGTGTAATTATTTAATTAGTTTAGACTCTATCAGTGTTTAACATTTAAATCTCCCCCATATTTATGTGTCAAACTAATGTCAATGCTTTGAGTATAAAATTTCTGAATGTGTGTTGTTCGAACTGTTTACATTTTATTTTGTGCGGATGCTGAGTGTGAATCCTATTAGATCTAAGATTATGATTAGTAGATTTATTACTTTTGGTTAAATTAAGGAAATCTACCGATATATCATGTTGTACGTAGTATTTATTATAATTATCATTTTACAATTTTGTGATCTCCTATACCAAAGTAATAAAATAAATTCTCAAAAACAAGTGTTTCATTATAATTATCTTCTTAAGCAAAATACCTAGATTAGATAAATATATTTGAAACGTTTAGAATAACGTTTCTGCAGTTTATTTTTCGGCGTACCAGTCATGCGATAATAAAAGAATTGGAAGTAAGTATAATAATATAATATACACATATGTTAATTGGATAGGAATGAGAGTATAATCCCCTGAAGCAACAACATTCCGTAGCTATTAGTCATAGATTTAATGAGTTACGAAAAACATTTTAGAATAGGACTCTTTTAATTTCAGTATTAGGTACAATTTTTTTTTAATTCTCCGCCTTTTTTGTAATAACGTGGTTATTTTTCGTAGTGCATTAGAACAGTGCTCTGCAATTACTGTATGTCTTCTAGATACAACGTAATCAATGAGTAAAATAACAACGTAATCATAAATAACGCATTTATCACCACAAAAAAAAAAAAAATTAGTACATCACTCTACCGGCGCTAAAACTAACTTGTCTTACGTAAGCATATCGTTTAAAAATTTGCTTGCACTTGCCCTTTTTAAATGCTGATAAGTTGGCACTCGCTTGACATTTTGTTCGTCGGCTATCACTTTTCGATTTCATCAAACCACGCAGATGGATACTATAAGACTATAAGAACAATGTTAGAAATTCGATATATGCCAATTCGGGGATGATTTTTGATCAAGCCGTTAATATCTGCAAATCAGTCAATTCGTTCAATTGGTGGGGTTTGGGCTCCAGAGTTGAGATTACAACTGCCTTCGAATGTCATTACTACTTTTATTTCAGACATTAGACGGTAATATTACCTTTTCCTAGATACAACAATATCTTCAATCAGACATAATTTCAAACTCTATTTTGAGAGTTAGCACTCAAGATGAAATTATTTCTGTGATTGGATAGATGTTTGCATTAAATTATTTCAAAATATGATAGCTTTTCTTTCACAGTCGATAGATAATGTCTATTGCATAGCTATGAAAATAACAAAGGTGCCATCTACTTTTCAATAGTGTAACTGCACTATATTTTTAGTTGATAACACAGATAGCTGTACTATGGATATCAGGTTTTCGCTAGTACCTATATACTTTTGTTAGGTTGTTAGGTCCTTTCCTCTTTGTTCGTTTTATTTATTCAACCATACCATTAGCCTTGTTTTATATATCTATCGTTTGGAAGTACTTTTGGGTGCCTCTTAAACGAGACGCGGCGCAGAGCATGCTTTTTTTCTATGGCATTTTTTGGATCAGATCCCCGCTTATGACCAAGTTATTTAACATTTTCTACTCGTCAAATAATTCTTCGCTTAATACCCAATTTCAGAAAGTGATTAACTGTATATAACTTTTACCATTACCCCTATTAAACATATAAAAATGGTCAATCACACTTTTCCTACCATTATACTTAAATTGTTCATTTTAGAAAGAACTATGTTAATGACAGTAATTGATACTTCAATTTGGTATTTGCAATATCAAAAACAAATGCCGAACAAGCGGGTGACAAATCTTAAACACAACCTCTTCATTTTGTGATAGCACTCATATTACAAAAAGCACCACCTAATCCATGTAGCGCTCAAGATTACAGAAATATCGCAAGAACATTTGAAAACAATATTATATATCAATGTCCTAGGGCTGAAAAGTTGCAGGAATGTAATCATCATCATAGCGCTATTTGGATGTGATAGTACTACAATATTACAGACAATATGGCCGCTATATTTTCATATAATATTGAAAATACCATCACATCGAAAAGCAGTTAGTACTACAGCAATCTTCCAATGTTTCGATGAATATTGAAAGATTGGTGTGATGGAAGAGCTTCGTACATAGCAAAACCCGGTTTATATCAACTGATAAAGGTTTAGTAACAGTTTTGGTACTTCTAGACTATTCTAAGGCGTTTGACACGGTTTGTCATGCAACCCTTTATTCTCTTTTAAATAGCTTAGGTTTAAGTGTCGCATCAGTCCAGCTTATAAAAAGTTATTTATCGGATCGTCGGCAGAGTGTCGATTTAAACAGTACTGTATCGCTGCCTCAATGTAACTCTATTGGTGTACCGCAAGGTTCTGTTTTGGGACCTCTTCTCTTTTCAATATAAATGTCTTCCTTTACTAACCAGCTGAACTTTTGTCGCAACCATATTTATGCTGATGACACGCAATTATATCTGTCTTTTGAGCCAGCGAATTGGCGTAATGCATTGCATTGTATTAATGCTGATTTAGAATCCCTAAGTGATATTTCCGCTAAATTTGACTTACATTTAAATCCCTCAAAATCTAAAGTGTTATTGTTTGGAAAATCTAAAACTTGTAAAGAACTCGAAAAAGTTATCCATGTGGTTGTTTGTGGCCTACAGTTGCCAATTGTACAAACTGCAAATAATTTGGGTTTACCTATGGATAACTCTCTTAGATTTAATGATCAAATAATCAATTATATTAAACGTGCCTATATGATTTTAAGAAAACTTTATCCACATAGATCCTCCTATCCATAGACCTATTAATTTCAAGTCCAAACTATGTGAAGCATCAGTGCTGTTGCAGTTTACTTACTGCTCTGCTATTTACCATACAGCTATGGACAGTATTACGTGCAATCGTATTCAGAGAATCCAAAATTCATGTCTGCGTTACATATATGGAATTAGAAAGTTTCAACATATATTGCATAAGTTGAAAGATGTTAGCTGGTTAAATAAGGTATCTAAGAGTAAATAACCCTATTTATTCATTACATAAAACTTTAAAGAATTTATAATAACTACAAACAAAACACTTTCTTATATCCAATGGTATAATTAACAGAAATACACAATTAAAGTATAGAAAATGAACTGACGCCTGTCTGACACAACCACAAAAGTAAGGTTATTCTTTACTTTTTTGTGTGTGTACATGTGCTATCCTAACCGCCGTTTTGAGTCCAAAATGTACTTCTCTCCCTAACACAGATTCGTTATGAATTGCGGTACTTTATATATCTAATGACTTTAGTTATGAGTTTCGTTGCGGGCCATCTTCCGTCAAGTGTTAGCAACGTCTCTATGATCTGATGAAAATATTTAGTGTAGGATTGTTTCTAATAAGCATTGTGGTATACAGTTTGCAAATGTGTTAATAAAGATGATTTTGTTAAAAAAGAAAAGACTGCTACAAGCACTACGCAATACACTTTAACCCAAGTCCTACCAACGTTTTATCATAACGTGTCCTACCAAGGTGTGCCTCACAGGCACACATCTATTTGTACACATTGTTGATGTAAATAATAGCAAAATATGCATTATTTATTTCATGTAGTAGGTATACAGTAAGATTAAAACATATAGAAAGAATATTGTGTGTCAGAAGATATAATTTAAAAATAGTACAAGATAGTAAAATATTGGAAAGTTATTTATGTAGTTTGCAATTTGTGCACGTGAGTATTTTCTTTGAATGTTCACCACAAACCGTTTGCTTACACTTGTCACATAACTGTGTTGACATTCTGCTTTTCTTTGATGGGCAAATATAGCACCGTTTTCGTTTTCTTACTTCTCGAGCCGAAGACTCCCCTGTGGTTGGTACTTGATTCAACGTAGTTTGTATCGATGAAGTATGACTTTTATGCAAGCCACTCAAACTACGACGTCTAATTTGCCCTAGTACTAATTCTGTTGTAATTTCTCGTAAGAAAATTTTGCGAAGTCTTCGTTTTTCGGAAATATGCCAGTCAGGATGGATATTTCTCCAAATGACAAATGAAGCTACTCCACACACATCAATTATATTGAAAAAATAGACCAAAGACCACCTATTAGTTTTGCGTTTCACTGAATATGTATGTACCATCTGATCAAGTGTATCCACCCCTCCTTTCGTGGAATTGTAGTACTTATTGATTTCAGATTTATTTTTATTTTCCTCATCAATGGTGGAGTCGTTGTGCATTGTAGATAATAATATGACACAGCGATTTTTCTTAGGTACATAAGATACCAGTCATTGTCTTCTGAAAACCAAACAAGTTGCTTTCAATATTCCGTCGCCTGAGGTAAAAAATTTGGTGGTATGCAGCGCTTATTTTTTCTGAGCGTTCCTACACAAGTTAGGCCTTTGGTAAGCAAACTGGATGCAAGTCGTAGCTGGTGAAGAAGTTGTCGAACATAATATTCCTTTTAGTTCTCAAAAGGTTCACAAAGGTCTTCAACCACCTTTTGCGCTAAGTTTTCTGCTCTGTTGAGACTTCTTTTCCTAAGTACGGTATACCACGTAACGGATAACTAGTTCCACTATCGCATATCCACCAAATTTTCATACCGTACTTATCTGGCTTGCTTGGCAGGTACTGTCGGAAAGAATACACGACCTCTAAAGGCACCAGTTGTTCATCGATGGTTAGATTACTGCCAGGAAGATAATATTTCAGCAAGTTTGTATTAACACGGTCCCACAGGTCTCTAATTGGTGCCAACTTGTCCTTTTGCCTTCGGAGGGTTCTGGTCGCTTTATCGTCAAAACGAATAAATCTTAGTAATTGAGTAAATCTATTTCGTGACATACACGCTCGATAAACAGGATTTCCATATAAAGGATTCCATAGCTCATTATAGTCCACCATCCTTGTTTATTTCTTCCAGCAGTAATCAAAAGGCCAAGAAAGCACGGATTTCAACGTCGTCAACTGGTTTCCACAAATCGCCAAGAATACGAACAGCCTCCTTATTTGTGAAAGTAACCACAATACCAATAACCGTATCATCAAAAAAAAATTCAATGCGTCACAAGGAGTATCAACATGCACTCCAGGGGAAGTTTCACTTTGTTCAAAGCTGTTGTAATTATTGTGTGCACGTTTTTCCCTTGGCAATCGCGTGGCATTCCACTCGGTACCATCTTTTCAATAAAGTTTGCGAATGGCCGGCGGTTCATCATTAGCATCACTATCGTCACTTCCTTCTTGTTCATCGCTTTCTATCGCCAGTTTCTTGATAATCCGCTTCACTAGAAGAGGTTTCGTCATTTGGCTCTTCATCTTCACCATCATTTACATTCCTTCCCAAATCCTCATCACTTTCGTACAATGCATCGAGCAACTCCTTTTCAGTTAGTGCCGGCGTCGGTCAGTCAACCAATCGGTCATACTTTCTGCATAAATTTCAAAACCAAATAAGCATAAAAAAACAAATCTATTTTTACTGGGGTCAATCAAACTTTATTTTGCTTACCTGGTCTATACTATACTCTCCACTAGGTAAAAGAAATAAAATTAACCAATAGACACCTAAAACGCCAATGCGTTCGTTAGGAAAGTCACAAATACACTGATAGCAATGCAGTTTGTAAGCTGACTGTTTTAGCAAAACGCATTTAGGAATTCCCTTCATATGCACTGGAAGTTCTACATACAAGGGGAAAGTCCCGAAATATAAAGCATATCTTATTACGGGGGATTTACCCATATACCTAGTTTTAAATAACGTAGCAATGCATTTGATAGTATAATAACAGTATGTGCCTCAAAGACACACCTTGGTAGGACGTGTCGGTAAATTATGTTTAATTTTTTTAGTAAAATAGGAAAAATATTTTTAAAAAATTTTTATGTCATTCTGTGTTAAATAGTTTATTTTGAGAATACAAAAATCCTCCAGTCTGTGGGCAGTTAACTTACAAAGTTCCAGCAATTTCAAAATCAATTGTGCCTCAAAAGCACACCTTGGTAGGTTTAGGGTTAACATAATTTTAATATTCGACGAAAAACGCGCATTGTATCCAACGCAAAATATTATTTGGTCACAGTTTCTCTATTTTTTTTATAAATTTTATGGTGATTTTACAACCGATTTTTTGTTGAAATTACTGAATATGTATTTGGTTCAAACAACACAGAACACTAAAAAACGTTTCGTTAAATCAGTGTTACAAAAATAATGGTTACTAATTCAGTTCTTTAAGCTAATATTTTGTTTTAGTGTATTCTAGTAAAGATATTTATTCTGCGTTTAGTTACAGGACTGTGTTACAATACTTACGTTAGCTGCTATTTTATATTTAAGAAAATTGATGGAAATTAACCAGATCTTGAATTTCTAATCTTCATTCTGTAAACGACGTTTTCCTTAAAGGTGTGAAATTCTATTTAGGTTGACTCATCGAACAAGCATTGTACTAACAATAAGTAGATTTTAACTACCATACGATGTAAATCATCGCCAATATTACAAATGAAATAACAATATAATCCAGGTACCCATTCCTAGCGTAAAATCAACGGTTTCAGACCTCGTACCTGTCCAGCGGCATTCTTACTCCAACATTCCGAATATCACCTTTAAACACACCACGAATAAGGCGGTACGAAGCCGAAACAATCCCCACCTGACGGAACTTTTAACGAGTGATTCAGACAGGTATCAGGTACATACGTGTAAAGTCGACCCGAACACAGTGCGCACCTGTTACGTCGCTGAAGTCAACTCGGCGTCAAGTCAAACGCTTTACAGTTTCCCGTGACCGCGAGAAACCTCGTCTGGGAGGCCATGTTAACGTCGTGTCATGATCTCCTCTACCATCCTGGAAGGATTCCGAAGGCGACGAAATGTTTTTGAACGGTATAAGGACATTTGTAACTTCTTGTGCGATCTTGACGTTACTCCTATGTTGCGTGACTAGCGGTGATGGTGGCCTGGTGGAGTTGAAGGGGCCGCTTTGCGGTAGCCTGCAGTGCAAGGCGCAGGAATACTGCAACCAGTACAGTCATAGTTGCGATCCGTGCCAGGATATCTGCAATCCGGAACATCATAATTATGACGAGCCGAAATGCAAGCGGGAATGCGAAGGTAATTCGAATGGAGCGTAGGTACTTCGGGATTCTGCTATTGTAATACACGCATGTCTGCATATGTGAGTTATCGCGAACGGTTATGGAATTCGAAATTGTTGGTATATACGGCGAGCCGCACCTTCTTTCTCATTGTTTGGCTGACCGATATGTCCGGCGGAATGTACGAAACATTGCCAGATTTCCATAGCGAATAGCATACTTACAATATCTAAATGATATATGGTAGTATTTGTTAAAATATAAATACACGTTGAATCAAAAAAATCTTGTAGAATATACAGGAGTTAAGTCTAAGAGCAGTCAGCAAGGTATTAAGGTGTTAATTCCCAAGTTGTTGCGTCTAAAATGCTGTAAAAGGCAATACTATGCTATACTAACAGGTAAAAAGACTTATTGCAACAACACATGTGTTATTTAGAAGAATTTCCTAAGTACTACGACAAAATTTTTGAGGAATTATAAATATAAATGAAAATTATGTTCGGTATTAGAAAAAACCAGGAAAATGTGTTCTATCCAACTCTTTAAAGGATTGGATAGAACACATTTTTAATATCATAATACTACCAATTCACACCCAAAAAAAAATGTGGTAAAATTACCCCAAAAATAGGAGGCAACTGGGCTACCTCCTATTTTTGGGGTAAATTTACACCTATAGGGGATTTTTCACATACTGGTGGAATATTCCTTGAAAGTGTTGTAATTATTCCTTGATAAATTTATACCTCTAAAGTAATATTGGAAATGGAATAACTTCAGGTAGATTTACCACACCTTCAAGGAATATTCCACCAGTATGTGAAAAATCCCCTATAGGTGTAAATTTACCCCAAAAATAGGAGGTAGCCCAGTTACCTCCTATTTTTGGGGTAACTTTACCATATTTTTTTTTTTAATGTGTAGATTAGAGTAACAACAAAGAAATTAGAAATAATTGATTATTAGGTTGTTTTATTATCCAGAAATATTAAGGTTCAGTTATCAAATAACATTTTTATGTCATTTAGAGCTTAATGCAGATTCACCACTTAAATGTTCAAGATATACCATATATAATATTAGATTTAATTTTAATAATTTCTGAAAGAAGAATAAAACCAAAATAGACGCTTCCTTACTTTACTTGTATCATCACTTAACAACGAAAATATAGCCTCCGATAATGGCAAGGCACTAGTCTTTTTATATTTCGAAATGTTTAATGAAAAAGAAAAAAAAAGAATTTACTCCTTCAAAACGAAGATTTTCTGTTGTTTAAATTGAAAAGTTTGATATGGTAGTTTCCCGCGAGTGACTTGCACGTTGAAAACTTTAAATAAAAGTATCATAACTTGTAGCAGCAATACCGCCAAATACTATTGAGGTTAAGTTGCCAGTATATCATATTACATATTCAGACGTAGGTATATGTTTATTATTTATGTGCCGTCATAGCTAAGTACATGGTAATCAGCTCAATACATAATTAATGTAAAATAAACTTACTCAATCTTTATTTGCAAAACAAAATCAAAAACACACCATTCACATTTATGCGTTACAGCCATCAGTCTAGATGCCGCACCTGTATTCAAACTGCGTACCTCAAGCGCTTGCGCGTTGTATAGTCGACGGCTATGTAATACATTCTCGTAATGGTTTTAAGTTTTGATGAAGCGACACAATGTAATGCAATGTTAAAAAAACATTTTTAAACATTTCGTGTTCCAATCAAATAACAGATACTTACAAATCAGAATTTCACATCACTTGTATTGTCCATATTGTATTTTTACCAACATAAAGGGGTAATATTCCACGAAATATGTTATTTTTCCTTGCTACTAAGCAAATTTCCCCAAGTGGGGGAAAATTACTTCATTTATTGAAGTATTTTTCCATCAAAGTCGGTTTACCAGGCAAAATTACACCTAATTTGTGGTAATCTGATGTTTACCATCTTTTTGGTGTCATTTTAGCTTATATTTCATATGTTTTTTCATACACCAGTGAGGTAAATTTACCATCATTTGTGAGTACAGAACTTACAACAACGTAAATGAAAATAATTTAATTAATACATGTTTCGGCAGAATGTCATCTTCAGGTAATAACAGTCAAACGACATAAAATGTGAAACAAGTTTTATGTTCATATAATTGAGAACTAATGACGTTTTAACTAAATTATTAGCGGAGATGTGTCTCCTGTGTCCAGTTATATTATATATATAATAATATTTAATTAAGGTGAAGTTTTAATGATTTTAATAAACAAATAATGCCGTAAACATTTAAAGTTGCTCAAAATGGCGACCCTGGACTGCCAAACACAGCTCTGTTCTTTGACTCAGTTCTCCTATCCAGTTGACATTTTCCATGTTTCTACGAACCTCCTGAAATTCATCTAAATTCCATGATTCAATTAAAATTAGTTACCGTAACCAGTGACTTTCAGCGCTTTTGACCGCTCATATCTCGAAAACGGTTGAGAATTGGACCTATGCTGACTGGAAGTGTTTTGCTAATTTTGATACAAGGAATAACCCTATGAAGTTATGCAACTCAATGGGGAGAGAGCCTGTATAATATTGAATCTCAAAAAGTTTTTACTTTACAATATTTATAGTTTTCGAATTAAGAACCTCATACCTCAAAGTAAATCGGATTGGTGTCTCATAGCATAAAAAATAATGCATTTTATGATGGTAGGGAAAATGCGTGAATAGCGCAACTGTTTTTTTTTTCACTTTTTAACTTTTTTGAACGTATCCAAAAAAACTCCGGTCTTACAAATTATAAAACATTGTTTATGACACTGGCGCACATTTATGTCTAGCAATTATTCGATTGGTTTGAGACAGACGCCTATTCGATAGAATGTAATCCTGAAGCTTACTACAAAAGACAAAATAATCACATACATCGTTTTGATTTAAATCCCATATCAAAATGGGTAGTCTAATATGGGGAACCCTGTAGTTAAGTATTTTATTTACCAGAATTTAATAACTAGTTGCCCCCAAACCACCCAATAAATAGTTAACACGACATCATGTGCAATGTAGAAACTTCGATCAAAACAAATACCTATAATGTTCTTTAAATTCTTCATCAATAATATCAAATTGTATAAAATCCTAAATATATTTTATTATATGTATAATCTAAATTTTTGGGTGCTCATATTTTATATTTAGGCCGTATGTAGTTTAAGGGCCATATTCAAAATGAGTAAATAAATATATAAACAAGGTCATGATTCATAATTGAAAATAAATCAAAAATTGGCTAAGTAATGTTATACCATACCTAAACTATGACGTCAACAAAATTGCACGTAACCTGCTTCTTTATCTGTTGGTAAATGTTGAGTTAATGATATGTGTGCTCATACGTTTTAATCTAGATAAACAAGATGACAATAACCATAATGTTATTGTCTGGAGTTATAAAATTGCGACAGATTTTTATTTGCTTCCATATCTTCATAAAAATCATGAAACGCCGATTTGAACCTGTGCTAAATCAACCTTTAACGTTTGAAACGTTTAAATTCTTGTAGCAATGAGAATTTATGTCAAGTATGTGCGCTGCAAAATAATCAGGTTTTTAGGCAAGTGTTATATACGCATTTGTTTAAAATGTAAATAAATAAGTAGGTTTATGTAGGTAATTCTAATATTATTTGTGCCATCATCAATTTCGTAATCCTTACAATAACAATAACTACGTCGGCATTTTACAATACAATCGATGAATTTAGTTTTCTCCTTTATAATTCGTAGCTATTCTACAGCCATATGTATGCATCAAATGAACCACAGTCGATGCTATTATCGGCTGATTATAAAAATAAAATACCTAGACACCTCCGGTTTCTGAATGATTCACCGCAGTAGCATTTGAAGATGTCATTTTGTGGTCAATTATTTTTGTATTTAAACTACTTATTTATGCAATATTGACTTTTCCACAATTGACAAGTCGAAATTATTTTTTCTTAATCAATTAAATTTATATTTTTCGGAAATATTTGGAATAACTTCAATGTATGATTTAAAATTTACTTTCCTAACTAATTTGAATTGTTTATTCTCACTTAAACAGTAAATATACTAAAATTCTAACCGCAATTTAATATAATTTTCTGTACAACTGCCCTGGAACAGTTTAGAACACTCATATCGGCTTATTTACAAATGTATTTTAACTAGTTTGTTGACTTAAAACATGTATATTACGCACGCACATAACTTTATTGTGAATTTCTTATCTTATCATAATGTCCCTCCTGTGAAGGTATGTAAATATGCAAGTATTAAACTTTGAACATGCCACATATATCGAGGTTGTTTACAAATTGGTTCTTGTATCTACCATGAAAAGCATATTAATTGCTACTTGATAACGATGAATAGCCTTGTCTGCATGTATAACCTCATTTTCACCTAAATATATATTGACATTGAAGTCTTACCTGGTAACAAACTACATGTATCTAATTAATTACTTGATAATTATAAGCAGAAGGCTTGGTCAACAATAACAATTGTGATTTCTTAAAATGAAAGTATTATATCATCTATGTAATAATAAAGAAATATTTAGAAATGCTTAGAAATTGCATATAATAATGTGATTTTAATGACACTGTTGTATACAAGAATGTACCAAACTATACGAAAGTTATTGTATTAATAATTTGTAACCTAGTAAAAATATAGACTAATATCGTAAATTATTTGCAGTTTTCATTTACGATCAGCGATATTTACCCAGATCTGATAGTGGAACTGACGATGGGAATCTCAGAGGTATTGTCTCATTCTTATTGCGCTACGTTACATACAACTAATTTGGGTAATTTTATTAATTTTAACAGCAGCTGTACAAAAACTCCAATTCAACTACATAGTAACCCTAACCTTACTAATCATAGTTATCCTGGTACTCGTGGCGGTTTTTTCACTCTTCATTTGGAGATGGAAGACCAACAATAACGTCACATGGGCGACCATACATCACAAAATATCTAAGAAGGTAAATACACAAAAAACACACGAATATGATACAAATAAACACACGTTTTTGTCATTTTAGAGTTCTGACAACAACACCAATGGCGTGTCAGCCGCTAAGAACGCAACCAATGACGAACAAGGCGGGAAAAAGCCGGGTTTACGTTTGGAGATCACTTCGAATTCCGGCCAATCGGAACCGACCCCGGTTACCATGACAACCGGGATAACAAGTAGGATACCGACCGAAGATAGCATAGATTACGCGTACGACAATCCAGCGATGACAAATAGCCCAAAGAGTAAGATGAGAGTCAAGAAATTTTAGCTTTGGTATCGCGTTGTTGGAAAAGTGTCTGCGGCAGGTGCATTCGTTAGTAGCTAGAATGGGGTTTGTTGTTTCGCTTTTACAAAAAAACGAATAAAAGGGATTGATATTTTAAGTTGGTATCGAAATGTAATTCGTTGCGAATTTCTCCGATAATTTAAAAATTACTGCTGTAACGTCATTTCCCTTTATTCGTTTGGTATATTCTGCACGTAATTTTTTGCGTGTAAATATATATATTGTTAATTTCTGCTTTGGTGTTAGCTCTGCAGTGGGAATATAATATATATGCGTCGTATACAATGCATAAATAAACATTTTGTATAGTGTATAACACAATTTTTAAATTTCAGGCCCTGGAACAACAATTAGCTGAACTTTTCAACATTAAATAGTTACTTATTTTTATATATTTAACGATATTTTGTACGAAACATTCTTTGGTGAAAATATAATTACACTATCAGAAAAGTCTATTTAAAAATACATTCTGTATACAGTACATTCCAAGCTTTCTAATAGATGGCTCTATATGAGGCTATAATCTTCCAATTATGTTGTTATTCTCGTTTTAATAATACTTAATTAATGAGATTAGAAAGTACCTATATATTATCACGTATTATTAAAATATTGTATGAATGAATGCGTTATATGTATAAAAGTGTTAGACGTTATAAATGTAATAAAACGATACGAAAGCTTTAAATTTATTGTTAACTAGTTAAAATTATGACAACTGAATAATTATTTTTTAATAATTAATAAGTGTTGATATATATTTACTAATCGTTAAAGTCATTTCCACAATATAAATCCATAATTTAAAGTGTATTACTGCATTTAATATTTAATCTGAAACAGGCATTACTGTACTTAAAAGAGGAATATATATTTAACTTAAAATAGATATACCGTATGCTAGATTAAAGTATGGTCACTTGATGATATGAACCCCACCAAACAGGGTACGACACAGCTAATTTATTAAATAACGCAGTAGTTTGGTATTAATTGCTATTGTCATTTTTCCCATTGCTATATATCCGTATTGTACTCTTATTGCCTGGAATCGCGTGCTATCGTGTGACCATACTTGGATCTCGCATACGGTTTATATATTTCACTATTTAGGAGCTAGTTTTATTTATGTTTTATAAGTTATGTAATTCCATACGAAACATTCCATTAGAATAGTGAAAATATTCTTATATTATTGTATTATTAGCATATACTATCTTAATTACGTTATCATAATTATTTACGCCCTTTAGGAGCAGCAATACTAGTTTATAGGAAGGTTGTGATAGATAGTTTATACTCTATGCAACTCGGATCTATGATGACATTTAAGCAATATAAATCAGATTAGAATAAAATGAATTCCCAGAAATCGAAATTCAAATTTCCCGCTATTACTCCTTAATAATTGTAACATAAAAGTATTGAGATAGCTATACTCACCTGCTAGTAAATATTAATAATATTATGATTCACCCTATATAAGTTGCTAAAAATAATAGCGAAAAATTTGAATTTTGTTTAGTGGGTTACATAATATGTAATTTTGTTTAGTGTTGTTTTATTTGTAAGGTTGGTTTAACGGCACAATAATCTGAATAGAGCACTGAGTTAGTTTTTAAAGTTTTTTGTTTTGTTTTTTTTTATTTTGTATATTTTTTTTTCGTAATCTCTTGATTATGCGTCCAACACAATCCGTCCATGATGTAGCTGAGCAAATAATTGAAATAATAATTATTTGTCTCTAGTTTATCTATCGTTTACGTATGTAGTTTAATTTTAGGTATTTAAGACTTTTCGTTTTACAACTCTCTATTTATTAGGCATTAGGAACTAACCAAACAAATAGAGTGGTATAAAACGGCCATAACACTAACAAGGAGATTCCACGAAATGTGAAAGCCAGTTTTGGTTCTGGCTCTGGCATTGCCTAATGGTAGTCTTTGTTTTCTTGTTTTTTTTTGTAAGATATCCAGTAAACCAAATTCAAATTTCCCTCAATTATTTTTTTATAACTTCTACACTAAAGCATGAAGTTATCTGCGATTTTGTATTACATTAATAGTTATTTGAATATCTTTAAGTTGCCAAATATAATGGCGGGAAATTTGAATTTGTTTAGGTGTGGTGATGTGGATGATGTCTATAGATAATAATGTTAAAATCAATAATTCAAACCAATTAATTCAACTTTATCAATACAATAATGGAATTGTATTTAAATGTTACTAATTTTTAATATATTCAGATATGTACCTGAAGGATGATATTACAGAAAATCTGCTCAACTTAAAATTTTTTTTATTATTATTAATAATAGATATCATTAATAATTATAACTTGCAAAGAACAAAATAAATGAAAAAAAATCTTTTGGAATATTTTTTTCCAATACCTACCTACATTGGAAAACTTTTGGAGCTAAATATTTTCGGCTTTAAAAAATAAATACGTGGTTATTTATTATGACTAATATTATGCAAGACTTCTGCTGCCATTTGACAAGACAGAACAAATACTGAGCTTTTTTATTTTGTGGCTTCTTGTTGTAAACAAAACTTATGTTTTCGTAGTAATGATTTTTAGGAACTTAAACATTCAAAGAAGAAATTACTTCCGATTTTGTTTGAGATTCACAGTAAATTAAATATTTCTATGTTGAAATTACTAGAAACAATTGTGGGAGTATTAAATTTTTATTGTTTGTTATTTTACGTTAAGTATTTTCATGTATTTTGTAGTATTTACGTATTCAATATGTATTAATTTTAACTTCTGCGGCATATGCACTTAATATTTTTATGATGTATATAATAATATACAATATCAAAAAGTACTTAAAAAATAAATATTATATAAGTAATCAGTTCATGTATTTTTATTCATATTTAAAACCAAATTGGAGTACGATTATTGAATGCTTTATGAATATGTTGAACGTTTTAAGTTTTATTTCTCATTATTAGCGCGGGATAATTTTAACTTTTTAACTTTGATCTCCCTTGTGGATTATTCTAGAATTTTCTATTTTAAAAATAATCCAGGCATATGTCGTTAGATGTCGCAGACAAAATTTACTTAATATCAAAAAATCTCAAATAAATATTTTGTTTTTGCTCTATTAACTCTCTCAACATTTCTTTTAATTATTATTAAAGAGTAAATTAATTATTATCCTATTTAATTGTGTGATTCTCACAATTATATAATTTCTAGCTTCGTTCAAAGTTACTTCGAAGGCGTCTCGAACGCCATCTTTAAATGAATATAACTATTACAATAATCTCATCCTTATCAGATCAGTGAATTTGACTGACCTTTCATCCGGAAAGATTCTAGAAAGCGTGTTTCTACACAGATAAGTGGTGCGCGTTCGCCGGTTTCGCCTGTTTTTTATATTAATTTCACTGGTTCCTTTACACATATAAGAAAAGGTAAGTGCAGTTTTTCCTATACTATTGTTTATAAACTGAGAATGTTTGAAATTTGTCGTAAATTTGACACTAGATTCGATTATATGACAATTGCACGTGTTACGTTTTCTATTAGAATTCCTGAATTACTTCTGGAATAATACGTATCTGAATTGGAATTTACAAATGCTTACTCTTTCTTGCAAATGAATATTTGTTAAGCGGTGCGTATTATCGCATACTTGCATTAATAATTATCGTTATTAAGGTTATGAAATCAATCGGCCATTTTGCCGACTAGAAAAAGTGTGCTTTGGTCGCGATTAACAAAGGCATAACTGGTTTTGTTTGTCAGTTTTTAGAGAACTTACGACTTATACGCATTTAAGTCATTAATTAAAATTCAAATAACCGTAAGAATCACCAGTTTAATACTAAAAGTCCACTTTTACATACGCGTATCCCGTTTCTAGATGCACAGATTACCGTCTACTCTACGAAATGTTGCCCTACGTCAGTCGAATCAGATCGCTCAAGTGCAGCGATGTTTTTACGCTAAAGACGTTAGATTTGGACCTGAAGTCAGAGCGCTCATGTTACAAGGCGTCCACGTCTTAGCGGATGCCGTCGCGTCAACATGGGGCCTAAGGTAAGTTTTCTTCCAGCCTATTCATCGTTACTGAAAGAGAAACCTCTTAGGGTCGCAATGTGATCATTGAACAATCCTGGGGCTCTCCAAAGATCACCAAAGATGGCGTCACTGTAGCGAAAGGTGTCGAATTGAAGGATAAATTCCAGAATATCGGAGCCCGTCTTGTTCAAGATGTGGCAAACAATACGAATGAAGAGGCTGGTGATGGCACTACAACTGCGACAGTATTGGCACGATCGATCGCGAAAGAAGGCTTTGAAAATTTGGGTAAAGGTGCAAATCCAGTCGAAATTAGGAAAGGTATCATGTTGGCTGTGGAGAAGATCACTGGAACTTTGAAGGCCCTGTCGAAACCTGTGACGACGCCCGAGGAAGTGGCTCAGGTTGCCACGATATCTGCCAATGGTGACGAGTCTGTTGGTAAATTGATATCGGATGCCATGAAGAAGGTTGGTAAAGATGGTGTTATCACCGTTAAGGATGGGAAGACTTTGCATGACGAATTGGAAATTATCGAAGGGATGAAATTCGATCGTGGCTACATTTCACCATACTTTGTTAATACTACAAAAGGTAGGATTTCATTTCATTTATTTTGATGTTAAATTATATCCTTTAACTTCTTTAGTTATATTAGCTGTTGCATGTCTTTTAATTTAAATAATTTATTATTTATTTGTTTTGCAAAAGAAGATACAATTGGATGAAGGTGGTATGCAACAAAAATTGAGTTTTGAGAAAATTGCTGTCAATCTTTTCTGTTCTATGAACATATTATGATATAAATCCTTTCACATATCTTAAAAAATAATGAGATTCGTGGTATTTCGGCCTTACCATATTATAGATTACATAATTTAATTAATTTACCTTTATATTCCAGCTATTAGATATAATTGGGCAATGAAATTATTCAAATTAAAAAAAAAATAGATCGATTATGATGTTATAGAGTTAATTCATTATTTTTAAATAAGTAGGCAATCACTTTTGCCTACTATAGTTAATAGTTACCAACATTAAATTGCTATTGATTAAATAGCAACTGAACATGTGTAACGCTGATAAAAACACCTGACATAACCTCATTCATTTCTGCGACACTAAATGACGTTGGAAAAATCGAACTACACTGATTTGAAACGATATTTTATGCAAAGTCACTAAATAAATAAAATAGGGCAACGCATAAAGAACTTGTGTTAGAAAGTGCGAAATACATGGCGGTAAACACGACATAATAACCTTCTTTTTGCGATTGTGGTAGACAGGAGTCAGTTTATCACTCTTTAGTTCAAGAGTGTATTTCTGTTAATTGAACCAATATAGTGAGGAAGTGTTTTATTTGTATTAGCTAAAGGTAACATTTTTAATGTAGATGTGGATGTCGTTAGTGTTCCTACATCCAAAAGTGGTGGGAAAGTCTGAACGCTTAGCGAGAAAAGGAACCAGTGTTCAAATTCAGTAAATTGTATAATATAACTTCCTGACAGTAGATGGCGCTGTTTGATAATTTTTTTTATAAAATGTGTTATGTGTTTGAATACCCTAGTTTATATTAGTACTGATTTTTTTATATTTTAAGATCGTTTCAGAGGTGAGCATATACAGTATTTAAAAAAAATGTCCAAAACGATATTGTTTATTAAATTAGGATTATTTCTTGGAGCAAAATATTTTCAAATTTTATATATGTGCTGGTATTGCTACTCATACGCCCGGTTTCATAATTGAAACGTTAAAGTCCCTTTAAGTAAAGTCAGCTTTAAATTAAAGTCGGTTTTAAAGTCACTTTAAACTTGCTGCGTTTCATAAAGACAATGGCATCCTACTTTAGTAGAAGTAAAGTTGAATGCAATGTTTGAATGTTGGGAACACTAGTTCATAGTAATTTTTGCTATTTATCTGTTTTATGTTGTTCGTTTCGACACTTTTGCGCGCTTAATTTTCAGTCTATTGTGATCTAGTCCCGTGGCTTAGCTGAATTTTACGACTGTAAATTTTATTACATCTAATTTGTTTCCTATTAGAATCAATTAAGAATTGAAATGTGCGATAAAAGTAAAAAGATCAGATCTGATAAAGTTATCCAGATCTGATTTTGTAAAATGGCTTTAGCTTAATACTAATAATGCTTCTCTTTTTTCTTTCATTTTTGTTTGTATTATTACTGTATTATTGTTATTATCGAACGCTGTACTTTACTTTTTCCTATATTTGTCCTTTAATTGGAATATTTTCTGTTGGACAATAAAGAATATTTATTATTATTATTATCTACCAATTTCAGCAAAAATTCGTTGTATTTATTGAAACAGTCTTCTTTATTTCTGTACACTTTTCGCCTTCTTACAACCACTTCTACCCCCTCATGTGATGGTGTACTCGAACTTGTTCCTGCTATATTCATTTTGAAGATAGCAAAGGTGCGTTGAACACAAGACAAGATATAAAAAGTGTTGCAGTAATACAAAACAGTGCAGTATCTTTGGTTATGTTTACACATGTGGTTACACTCTTTAAAACTGCTGTCGCTCTGCTTTGTTGGTTGTACCGGGTTATACGCCTGCGCGTGAAAATAAAGTTGACTTTTACGAGGTAAAGCCGCAAAATATAGACTTTAACTTAAAGGACCTTTAAAGCCCAGTTTAAAGTTAAAGTGAAATTATGAAACGGATTTTCGAAGTTAAAGTCCACTTTAAATCTTGAAGGCACTTTAATTTCATTATGAAACCGGCCGTTAGACAGATGGCAATGACAGCCATTGTCATAAGTTTTACAAATAATAAGTTCCAATCTTAATTTGGACAAACAACTGTTTCTACAATCACTAAAATGCAATAAATCCAGTTGACAACACCCAGTTTTGGAAGACTGTCTTCCGTTTTGAACTTTTCTTTTGAAAATTACAGATACAGATGATATAGTTTTATTTTAGACCGATATTTCTTAAATATTTAAAGCCCTTCAGGAGATTATTCTGCTTGCTGTTGTTTATAAACTATATTTTATCATAACCAAGATTCTTTTACTGAATTCTTCAACTTACTGTTTGCGGATAGACATAAAGTTGTATTGATTAACATCTCTCTCTGCACATATTAGAGCTTACTTAATGATTTTCTTTTTAATTTTGTAAGTGTCGGAATTGTGCAATATTATATTTTAGTACTTAGTATTATCGTAATTGCTTTCTACAATATAGCAATCACATTTTTACTAGTACTTGTACATATCACACTACTGTATCAGTTTCCATATTAATAATAATAATAATAATAATCTGCTATAAATTTTGCATACTATAGCCTCATTGTAGATTTTTATACGGTGGCATCTTTTTTTACTGGAATCTAGCGTTTCAATTTGCAAAAGAATGCTTCTTCTGATTTTCTTTCAGTAAAACCGTTGCTGGTTTGAAGTAGAGGGAACTCAAAATAAGAAGTATATTCATATGTTATCATATTCCTTTTGAGAGCTTGAATCGTAGGGCGAGCCTATGATATTAATTTTAGGGGTGTATACGTCTTGAGTTCAGAAAACAGAGGCAGAAAACAGATTTGTCAAAGTAGCACCTTTGTCATCGAATTTGCGCGAATCATTTGAATTTTTATTTTGTTGTGTAGTCCTTGTTGTTATCCAAATTATATTAATAATTGTCTTTTTTCATATTTTTCATAATTTGTTCATAGAGAATGGTCAGTTATTTTATTATTCTAGGTTGTTGTTGCTCCGTCCAAAACTGCATGTTTGAAGACAATTGAAAGCAGTTATAACAATGGCAAAGTTTTTTTAATACAAATAAATTAAGTATACACGTAGTGATGTAACGAATATTCGCATGTTTTTGAATATTCGCATTCGCAATAAATATGCGAATATTGCGAATAATAAAGTTACCTGTTAAAATGCATAATTTAGAAAATATTTAAATTCACTGAGATCCTAAACCAACCTTTTGAGCACAAATTTGCAGCTTACATTAGAATAACCATCAATAACCTCAAAAGTAAACTTGAATTGACAACAATAAGACGTAAAAAGTCGAAACGATTCGGTTGTATTTGGCTAGTTTCGCTGCGGTGATGGAGAAATTTAATTCTTTGCGTGTGCGCATAAGCGCTTAATGCAAGTGTTCGCATAGTTGTAAATTGAGACCTAATAGATGGGGCTAGTAAAGTTAAAAAGTTAATATTCGCATTCGCGAATGTCTAGTGCACATATTCGTGTATTAATGTGTAAAATCACGTATTCGTTACATCACTAGTATACAGGAGATTCCCTATTCTGTATCCAACTGCAATTTAACTATGTAATTACCTGTCATTTTTTGCGTCCATGTATAAACGATCAAATTTAGCGACTCGTTTCATGTGCTCGTTCAGCAAAGTTAAAATGTCCGTAATATTTGGCAATGTTTTAAATGTTTTGTCGCTTGAGCAATTATTAAATGTAAGATTTGCTCTTGTTTTATTATTAATAATAATTATGAATAATTAAACGTTATTTAGGCAAGCTTAGTTTTTTTAAAAAATTATAATTGGCCGCGTTCGGACTACGAATATAATACATATCAGTAGCGCTGTTTCCGCTACACAAAATGCCGATCGCTCCATTGTATGTTATTGATGTGGCATTGCATTTTTGAGACGAATTTATAACAGTTCCCAAACGGCTTGGGAGCAGCTACGTATTATGAACGCGGCCATTGTTACAAATATATTTGTACTGAATTAAATACCATGAAATAAGGTATCGGAACTTAATTTTGACAGATAACTGTTCCACCAAGGTGCATCCCTACATTTTTTTACTCTGCTGAATAGGAGAACTCGATTCGTATGCCTCGAGTATAGCTTTGTTCACCTCTTTGATGTCGTTTTCCAGATTCAGATGATGCCGGCCTTTATTGATGACTTTGTTCCTGTTCTCTTTATTGACATTAACGATGACGACATATGTACTTTTTGTTTTGGGTTTGCTCTAATGGAACTTATTCTCAGAATTTATTCAGCTCCACATTCTACTAAATCATGTTGAAATTGCCATTTCTACTTGAAGGTGCGAAAGTTGAATACCAAGACGCCCTCCTATTATTATCCGAAAAGAAGATCTCTTCGGTCCAAACCATCGTCCCAGCTTTAGAACTGGCCAACTCCCAACGAAAACCTCTAATCATCATCGCCGAAGACGTCGACGGAGAAGCCCTGACCACTCTCGTCGTGAATAGACTCCGCATCGGCCTCCAAATCGCCGCGGTGAAAGCCCCGGGCTTCGGAGACAACAGGAAAGCGACCTTACAAGATATCGCCATCGCGACCGGAGGCGTGGTCTTCGGCGACGAATCCGGAATCGGTAAATTGGAAGACGTGCAGCTGTCCGATCTGGGACAAGTCGGCGAAATCTCCATCACCAAGGACGATACTCTCGTGCTGAAAGGGAAAGGGAAGAAGGAGGACATCGATAAGCGGGCCGAACAAATCCGCGACACTTCGCCGACACTACATCGGAATACGAGAAAGAGAAACTGCAAGAGAGATTGGCCAGGTTGGCGTCCGGTGTGGCAGTTTTGAAAGTTGGAGGCAGCAGTGAGGTCGAAGTGAACGAAAAGAAGGATAGAGTTAACGACGCGTTGAATGCGACTAGGGCGGCTGTTGAAGAAGGGATCGTACCTGGGGGCGGTACCGCTTTATTGAGATGTATTAGCTCGTTGGATGGGATAAAGCCGCAAAATAACGATCAGGCTATAGGTAAGTTAAGAATTTTATTGAGTTTTTATTATTGCACATATTAGAGCTTACTTAATGATCTTTGTTTAATTTTGTAAGTGTCGGAATTGTGCGAATTATAGTTTTTAGTACTTAGTATCGTTGTAATTGTTTTGTACATTGTGACAATTACTTTTTATTACTTAAGTACTTGTACAGATTAATTACATTGCTTGTTTTGTATTTAAATTTAATCTTTTATTAGGTATTGAAATCGTGAGAAAAGCTTTAAGAGTACCTTGCATGACCATTGCCAACAATGCTGGTGTCGATGGAAACCAAGTCGTCGCTAAAGTCGAAGCCGGATCAGGTGATTCGGGTTACGATGCGTTGAACAATGAATACGTTAACATGGTAGAAAAAGGCATAATTGATCCAACGAAGGTAAAACTTAAAGCATTTAAAACGAATTTTGTTGTAACATTTAACGTAATAATTCTTATTTTAATACGTCGTATGCACTGCATCAATAAAGTCTTGCAGTAATTCATCTAAAATTCAGGATATTTATAGAAAAACATTCGTACGTGCCATATAGTATTTTAATTACGATTTTTTTTAATATCCATTTAGGTTTGTAACGCTCTAATACAAGGTGCGGTTAATCTGTTCGAATTGAAAAGGTCTATATACGCTTTTGACTTTTGGCATTTGCTTTAAAAGTTACGGCTGTTTTTTTTTTTTTTTTTAATTGGAAATCAATCAAGTCCATATCTGAACATCAGGGTAATACTAACCAGCTCTATAATGGAATTTTCCTACTAAAAAATAACAGTGTATACACTTTCGACGTCGTATCGTATATGAATAAAAGAAGGATGTAAAAATATTTCTATTAGTTAATAAAGTCGAGAAATACGCGTTTATTCTGCTGGGCGTGTTGTCAATATAATCTTGATTACCTCTCCAATCGCATGCATCCCTGTCTACGCACTCATCGTTCGGGACCAACTTATTGTAAACATTTTCCGGTGGCAATTCAGCAGAAGTTACACACGATTGATTTGAATTATCCCGAAAAATCAATTCTTAGCGCGACTACTATTCCTATACAGTCCAACGATTTGAAACAACGTTTGAATTAATAAATAACTAAATAAAAATTGTTCTGCGGCAATGTCAGTTTTCGAAATAATAATGATAATAATAATAATATATTTGATTCCATAAATACAAAAGTGTGTGGAACAAGTCAAAGTTATAATAAAAACAATACATCATATTACGATTACGATAATACAAAACTTGAGTGTTTGCTAAAGTATTTCAATGTAAAAAAAGTCTTAATTTTAATAAATATTTGATTAAATTGCTTTTAATTGTTTAAACTGTTCAAAGGCATAATTTTAAAACAATTGCAAATGTGAAATAGTATACATTAAACATGCGGTTCTGTAATTTAGTCAAACGCGATGGGTGATACAAGAACATTTAATGTATTTCTGGTGTCATGATATGTCTGTCAAATTTTTTTAAAAAAATCATAATTACTTTTTACAAACAATGCGCACTCAAGTATATAAATAGCAGGAACGGTAAGTATACTAAAGTCTCTAAAAATGTCTTTACACGTGTCACGCCTTCGTATGCCGAAAATTGATCTTAGATAGGCTTTCTGCAGGGTGAAGACTCTTCATATAAGTTTGTGCATTAGTGGAATAAAAATCTAGTATGGTATCTAAACAATTTGCTTGCGGATTTAATAATAGTGTAAAAGTTTTCAACCTTTTACATAAGCTTCGATCGTACAAAATTAACACATCTCAAGAACTTTTACTCAACGATTATTACTGTACCCTGGAATTTTATGAATTAATGATGAACGAATATCCCGAACATGAATAGGTGCTTTCCATTCACTCATAAAAGCAGTTCGGTAGTACTTCCGGTGTACTCTAACTACAATTTAAGCGTTTCTTTGCTAAGGAGCACGAAACTCCCAATGTACTTAGTTTTACCTCTCCTTTTCCCCTCATGCACTAACTTATTTGCTAGAGTTTCGTGCTCTAAATGCCATTTATGACAAGGGTTGACAGTTGCAGCGATTTTGTTAAAAGTATTTGTGGAAAAATGTTTCTGTTTGACATTTTGAAGTAAGATTTCCTTGCGGTAACGATTCGTTGTTTACATCAAAATCTGATTTCTAGGTTAGGTTCCTTTCTCTTCTCTCTTTACAATTTAAAAGCACAAAAAAGTGTTCCATTGGTTCTAAATTGTGTAGGTCGAGAGTAGAGAGAGTAGTAGCAGAGTAGGAGTGATAGACGGTGAATGGAAAGCACCTAATATCTTTTTCAATAAAGCGAGAAAAAGAATATCGATTTAATTCGGCTGAACAATTCGCCGCTGCGGCTTTGTGCGTAGCTACGCCTTCTCATTTCCACTCGCCCAGAATGCAATCGCCAGTTCGCAATTTTTCACCCGGTATACGCTTTTGATGTTTCCTTTGAAAATTACAACTGTTTCGTTTTTTGAATCGACAAACAAAAATTAATTAAATGCGTTTGCACTATGTCACGAACTGTCACTTTTTGATAGTGCCATTTGACGAAAGTCAGAAATCCAGGAAGAGTGCGGGCAACACGTTTATAAACCAGCTCTGTAGTGGAATATTCCTACTAAGCAAAAGTGTTAAAGTTCAAAAAAAGTTGAAAGTGTATATGGGTAGACGGTTTTTTTTAACCATAATGGCACAGTATATATGTATATCCAATAGTTTCACATCGCCGGCAACATGGGTTAGAAACATGCCGCCCAAGGAAATTCGCGGTGTCGCATAGGTGGGTGAAATTGTAACTAAAACTATTTGAATCTGTTTACAAGCAAAAATCTAACCTACAAAGCCGTTCCATTCTGTCATTTTGATATTGATGTGCGATTTTCTGTCAATTGTCAGTCTGTTTGAGTATATAGGTTATTTGCGTACCCACTTTGCAATTATTAGTTGCATATATAGCCGCCAAACGCCATCGCGAATTTCCTTAAATTGATAGACAAAACATGCCGACACTTAGTGAAACTACTGGATAAGGTCTATACTGTGATAATGGTATTCTCTACCAACTCTCAAAATCAGAACACCTTTATCGGACACCCAGTATAATTAAACGAATAGCACCCACAAACACTATTTATTTACATTGATTGTATAACACGTTCAAATCAACAAATTTTAATGTTTCATTTTGTTTAATAGGTTGTACGTACAGCAATTAAAGATGCTTCCGGTGTAGCTTCACTCCTTACGACAGCAGAAGCAGTAATCACGGAAATACCCAAAGAAGAACCAGCGATGCCAGCTCACGGCGGTATGGGTGGTATGGGCGGAATGGGTGGCATGGGAGGCGGTATGATGTAAACCACCTCTAATTCAAGACCATTACGCCACAACGACGAATTTATTTCTACAGTGGAATTGCCTTTATGAAACGATAATTATTACCCTCGAATATCTTCATAAAGTTAATTCCACTCGGTGCCAATTTGTTTTCCATGGCTGATCACCAAAAAAAAAATATTAAAAAAAAAGACATTCTTGTGCCTCGTTTTCCACTATGTTCCAGGCTCAAGTGTTGTTTTGTATTAAACGTGCCCGATTATAAATAATTGTAGTAGTACAGTGTGTTCGGTAAAATTGCTGAAAGGTAACTGTGTTGCGGGAAGTGAAACGAATAGAGAATAGCGAGAAAATGAGAGGATGGAGAAGAGAAACGTAACTTTAGTACAAACAGGTTTATAAGTTTGTGTGAACATTGACTTCATCCAGGTCACCTTTTCATACACAGCCTAATCGACAGACTGATTAAATTCACGTTGCATTTCTTGAATTGTTACAAATAGATTTAAGATCGTCGCATTTCATGTACGAAGTCATTGTTGACACGAGTTGGTTTTTTTTGTTTTGTATATTTCCGATCTGATTTCATTATTTACCTTTTGTACTTTTCTGCATTTGTTTTTGAAGTGTAGATTGTAAACTGCGTTAGTTTTAATTATATTGTTATACGAGAAGAATGAGTGTTGTCTTATTTTTGTCTAGAGAACAGTCGTTTTAATTTTTACGTAGTAGTGTCTGGCAACTTTTATTATTTTAATAAACGTTTTAAAAAACAAAGATGGTATTTTGATTCATATAAGTTTGATTTAAAATAAACCTACATATTATATACGTATAAGATCTTTAAGCAGAATTTATTGGCAACTATACATAAAATGTAGTTGCTGCATAGATAACTTGATGGTAAGTGTAATATCTTTCGTACCGATTTTGGACCTTACTGGGATCGAGTCAGCTATATAAAGGTACAGTGCCCTGCAGATCTAATGTCTCCTCCTTGTAACGACTAAATATCGATACTATTTTCCGCATAGCAAGGTCAAGTAGATGTAGAAAAAGATCATACAGGGACTATTATCACTGTTGAGCAGGATGTAATTATATTTTCTTAACATATAGAGGATTATATTCTAAGTATTCAATGAACGATATAAATTGAAAGGTTAGATAAGAGTAAATAAACTCGTTCTTTCGTTCATACAGCAATTTAATATATGATTACTAGTTTCGGCTTTTAACAGCCATCTTCATATCAATGTCAATAGGTAAAATTGTGTATCATTAAGTTAAAAAAACACCAAACATGACAATAAATTACGTGGACACCAACATTTATATATAATAATTGAATATAAATCTAATACACATTAGAATATAAGAAAAACTATTTCAAAATGAAAACAATACAAATGATTTAATTATGCAAAACGTGTCTATGCAAATTTTATTTATAATTTATTGCAAACTGCATGACAGTATGTAGAGGTAGAAAGTATAGATACATAGTGGTAACGGGGAGACATTAAAAAAGAAACGTACTGTACATTTCCATCTACATTTAGAAGTGCTATGTGGTAAGTAAGGATAGTGTTATACTTAAGATTGAGTTTTAAAACGAAGTGTTTTGCTATTCGTTTACGGATGAAAGGTCCACTTTTTTTTATTAATCCGCTTGAAGCGTATTTATAATTCGAAAATATCTGGAAGAATTAGGTCTAGCTTTCAGAGCCTTTTTATAATATCTTATTTGTGTCCGGCTTGCTTTTAAATGTAAAATGTTAGACATTTGTTTATTTCTGTTATCGTTAGTTTTGATAAAATATTCATAAAATTTAATATGAAGTCACACAGCGCCATCTTATATCTGTATGCTGCAATGTTAGTTCAAACTACATTTTCTTACCCACTGTGTGTATTGTGTTGCCTATACTAAGGGCTTAGTGGTGGAATTAGAAAATTCAAAAAAATTTGAATTAAAAAGTTATTGGTAAAAATACATATTACATTTTACATTTGTTTTAGATTATTATGAGAAATTCAGTAAAGCAAAGTAGAATATATGGAATATATGTTTCAAAATTTAAATAAAAATAGAGAATCACACGAATAAATTATTATAGCATGGCTATAGATATAATACAAAACAATAGTAGGTGTAATTATGCGGTTAGATTTACTTTTATTTCGTCATTTACGTAAAACATATTACACCATTACCGAACTAAGTTTATTTAGTGCTTGTGTATTTCTTTGTGTTGCATTCGTTTCGATAACACTAATAAATAAATAAATAAAATAATTAGATATTAAAAATACATTGTACAAACATCGTAACAAGAAACTGCGTCATTATTCACAAGTAATCAGCTATTTTGTTTGGATTTAATTAATTTGCACATCAACAAAAGCTCTTTGGATATGTAGAGATGTCAAGGTGATAGTGGTTTTGATGAAAACTCATAAAATTATTGGTGTAATTATTGTTTATTAAAGGGTGTGTTGTGATATTTTCGCAATTAAAAATATCTAATAATTTAAAAGCAAATATTTTAAGATTCGTTTTTGACAGTTCACACAAAAATTAAAGTTTCGCTATTTAAATACATAACTGCGTAAATAACATGGACGACGATATTTTAACAACATTGAAACTTTTAATCATCGGCGAGAGCGGTGTGGGAAAATCTAGGTGATAATTTCTATTTTATGTAATTTTAACTTTTTTATCGTTGAGGTTATGTTTCCAGTTTGTTGTTGAGATTCACCGAAGACAATTTCGATCCAGAACAAACGCTAACGATAGGAGTGGATTTTAAAACGAAACGATTAAGCGTCGAGGGAAACACAGTGAAATTAGCAATATGGGATACTGCGGGGCAAGAAAGGTTTCGCACATTAACACCGTCTTACTATAGAGACGCACAAGGGGCAATTTTGGTGTATGATGTTAGTAATTACAGTTCATTTGCAAAACTGGAAACATGGTTGAATGAATTGGAAATTTACTCTACAAAGCGGAATATTATTAAAATGATTGTTGGCAATAAAATCGATGTGGTTAGTCTTGTTTATTATCATTATAAAGGGTATTTTAGATGTAAGATTTCTAGAATCAACGTGAAGTCACTAGGGAACAAGGTTTACAATTCGCGAGGAGGCACCAAACTTTATTCATTGAAGCTAGTGCGAAAACACGTGACGGAGTTCAATGTGCCTTCGAAGAATTAGTTCATAAGGTGACACTGATTCTATTAGTTTTGAATTAGTTTCAATTTGCATGTTTTTTGCAGATAATACAAACACCCGGATTATGGGAGACATATCGAGACGGAAATATACATGTGAATGATAAAGATCATCCAGCGAGATCGGGATGTTCTAGCTACTGCAGCTTAGCTTAATTTCGATACTCTGTGAATTATTTTAGGTGTAATTTATCTAACAGTGTAAAATTGTATATTTTTTCACATGTTGTGCTTTATTTTAAATAATTTTGTGGTTTTACTGTAAGCATTATCTGTATATTTATTCTTTATTTTTCTTATTATAAACTGTTTTAATAATAAATATTTATTGGTAATTTGTGTTTTTTTGTTTTATTGAGGGGAATTTATTTAATATCGTCTGCTTATTTGCTATAAGAAATTTCTGACAACTGGTGGATAACCAACTTTATAACCATATGTTTTCGACAGCGAATTTGACAGTAGTTTACTTGTTTACAAATAGCCCCAAAACAGCAAATGTAAGGAAATGAAATGTTACTAGGTGTTTCAAATGTACCACCAAAATACGATACATTTGATTTGATTTTTTGTTATTTCATTATATTTAATAACGCCATAAAACATTGTATTGGAATTTTGCATTCATGGTCATAATTGGTTTAATTCAGAGTGTTTAGTGAACCGTGTATCTCGCACACGCATAATTTTGATAAGCGGAGATACCTGTATAAATGAGAATGTCGTCGTTCGAAAAGTTTTAGTGAGCTTTATAATTCCGTAGGTGTTCTACCGGATTAGTTTTTTTTTTGGTTTCCTTTTTTAGTTTTAGCACATAATGATATACAAAGTAAGTGCGCGCAAACATTACTATTTTGTCATTAAACGAAGTAGTATAGATTAAAATGCCGCGCGTTTACTTTGAAAATTTAAAAGTTGTGTTTGCAGATTTCAGTGATTCTGTTTATGTGTGCGGTTATGGCAAAAGGGTGTTTTGGCAAAGCTGAGGAGCCATTCGAATTGGACGAATTTTTGAATGGCACTTATACGAATAGAGGTTTTAGTGGAACGTGGATGTCAAGTGAGTCTAACAATAAATAAACGTTGAAAATAGTTATATAAAATTTTAGTTAAAATACCATTTTAATGACTGATATTACACAGTAATCCTTTCAAATAAAACAATTGCTTTTTCTCATTGTTGTATTACAATGCTCTTGACATTTAAAAAATCCGTATCGATTCTTCTGTTTCTCATATGGGCGTAAGAGCAGTCGGATCCAAGAGAAATTGTGGTTGAACTTGAGTTTACAACTCTGCACCCATAATTCAAATGAACTTGCGGTTATATCGACTGAGACATGAGAAATGTGACCGCATTAATTTTCGAATTAACAGCGACAAGTTTGTGGTTTATCGCACTTCTTTCTTCATTTTTATTTCTATGGAATATTGCGGTAGTTACATATTAAATTCGGTCACTCTTTAGAATTATCTGTAACCGACATTTTTTATCTGTGTTTTGTGATAATCAATCAATTAAATAATGCTTTATATATTTATGTCTTTAATCCAAGTAGCACCAAATAGTTCTAAAACGTGGGTTTAATATTTTCTCAAAATAAAATCTTATAATAGATATTTTATAAACGTTTGGTGATGTATTATAAATTATAACAATATGAGAGTAATATGAGATACTTAATACCTTCATATACAATTTAATTGATATGAACAGGATTCGAATTATAATAATATTGTGTCAGAAATGTATATGCATGCATGGGCAAAGTAGTAGAATAACTTTTTTCGATAAAGACCTTGATATGAATATTTGTTGCAGGTTTTTTTTCTTTTAATATTTAGTGGTGCTGTACAGTTTACGTTATATATAGGTCCATATATGAGATTTATGTGGTCTATAATTTATGTCCTAACATTGAGATTAAAATAAAGATTTCGTATCTGTTCTTATCTACATTATTCTACCAGTCAGATGGCAAATATATCATTATAGTTTACAAAGAAAATTAATAATTATCGTATTTAACAAGTTTTATTTACAGAACTAAACTCACAATAAGTTATTAATAATAATTAAAAAAGGATGAAATTAAAACAATGTAAATACGTTCGAAATATTTATTTAGTAGCTCTAATAACGTTTATAACATTTTTAATTAATTGTAAATTAATTTAAAATGTTATAAAAAAATTAATTATACTGCGTACTTGAGATGTAAGTACTAGCGTTTTTTACTTCCGTGTGCTGTTTTTTTTGTAATACGAAAAAACCTGCTCAAACGTGTTTTGTTGTATTTAACCCTTTCTACCTTGTAATTTTATTGTAGCAAACACCTTTTTTATATTACAAGCAATGAAATTTAGATCAATCATTAATTGAGTTATTCATGGTTTTTTTTTTTACACGCTATGAATAGTACAAGTGATCCATTAAATGAAATTCAAATTTCCCGCAACTATTTTAGAAAAATTTCATATTTCCATGTTTGCGTTCTAATTGTGGGAATTTTAAATTTTATTTAATGGATCACTTGTACATTATTTATGAGCGATTTTGACACAAATGTGCATTTAACATAATTAATCCACATTAATTGAGAAGATGAGATCAAATTGGTATGTCATAATCATTGAACTGTGTAAAGAATATAAGTTGTAATAGAGTTCATGGGTCATAATTTTAGCAATTTTATTTTATACTATGTCCACGAATGGCGTTGCCAATAAGTAGAATATGATGGATGAAAAATGTTTGAATTTTAATTTAATATCTGGAAAATAAGTCTTGCTTGGTCTGAAACCTTTTTATCGTTTGGTTTAGATCTTTAAAATCCCGAACTGAGGAATGGAATATTTTAATTTGCGCTGCAGTACGTCGCGTATATCTAGCAGAAAAAATGCAAAGCAGCTGAATGTTTTTTTTGCGTACTTTTTAGAATAGCTGCATTTATACTATCGTGTCTAGCACAAGCAGAACTTATGAGGATGATGTCTGTGCGAGAAGACCCAAAAAAGTCATTATGCCGAAGAGCTGCTGAAATAAATTGTAGCCTTACTTTATTAGACAGCATCTTTAACGCTGACAAAATTTATCCATGTAATATAAACCCTAATTTGGGCATACTTTAGAAATTGGTAACAATGCATTTTGATTAGATTTTTTGGTTATGGGTACACGGAAAGACCGATTTAGTTGAATCAAGCAAAATTTGTTCAGCGCAATTAAATTATTTCTTTCTATACCAGGAACAAAGTTTTGGTTCATTGAAACAAATAATTTGTTGTCTATATTTTGTAGTTCTAAGTGAATGTTTTGTTAAAGTAGCTATATAATTATTTGTTGCAAGTATATGACAAATAGTTGCGTTAAAGAAATTTGTTCAAAGTAACTATTTTATCTGTTTGTTTTAAATAAACAAAATAGTTAGTAGTTATTGTAACAATTTCTTTTCCTCAAAGACACAGGGATAACCATTATATTTGTCGTGACAAAATCATTTGTTGTTTTAAATAATACGTAGATTTGACCTTAAGAAGGAATTTAATGAAGGTTACTATATAACGTATGATTTAACAAATTATTTAATTCATAAAAAATAATGATTTAGTTAAAGCAATTATATAAATCGTTGAAACTATCAAAAAGATTGCCTACGATAAATAAATATGCAGTATTAATAATCATGTATTTACTTGCGCAAACAAAACCTTTAGTATCGTCAAATGAATGGTTAGTTGAATGAAGTTTCTCCGTCTATAGAAGCTTATAATAAGTGCAGGTGTGTTAGAATAAGTTTGAAAGTTAACTATACAGGATGTATCAGATGTAGAGGTAAATATAATAATATGTAGCAGCTGTAATCATATACAATCAAAAAGTCTTAATGCACAGGGGGTCTATCTGTAAACATTAACGAGAAAAAAATATTTTATAAATGCCGTGGGCTAGAGCCGCACCTGTGCCCAACCTAAATGCTGTCCCGAGTATACCCCCACATACCACTATCATTCAGCCATTACCGCTGCTAGTTTTGCGTGGATCACCGCTTGGAGTGCAAGCCACTTCGAACATTTTATTTAAATTCTTCCCGTCTCGAAAAAACGATCCTTTTCAGGACCATCATGATTTCATACAAAGAAAATCGAAGCTTGATGCATCGGCAAAAGCGCGGGAATGTATAAATTCATTTTCGCGCGATATCATAGTAAAAAGGCGTGTTTGCAAATTTTCTGTATCTACATTTATTTCTGTGTAATTCGATTCAATTCATTTTGCGTTATATGATTAAATAAATCCAAAAGAAATAACTCAAACTCATGTGGTACCGTTTATTAACAACTAACTCTCGATTCGATAAAGCAAAAGAAAAATATTTACGTTTTTGTAACTACTGAAGTCGCATATCCGGTGAAACTCGAACGTCTTATCAGGATATTAAAAATAATACTTTGTAGACTTACGTAGAATGCTCTTAACAAAAAGGAATGTTTATTTTATAAAAAGAAGAAATTTAAAATGCCTCAGTTTTGCTATTTTTACAAGGGCACACTGGCCGATTGGCTTTTATTTATTCAGAATAACGTTAAATGAACTTACGGCATACCATTAAGAATAATACTAAATGAGTGCAATGTATTTATACATAACACCACGTTTAGCGGGTGCTTAACATGACGTTTCCTTGCATCAGGCCCGGACTAAAGAATTTTTGGCTCTAAATTTTACTTTTTTTAATTCTTTAATGATGAAATCCGGTTTCGGTGGGTTTGTGCTTTATATGTCGTGTAGTTAACACCCAAGCAAAATTTACTTTTTCCTTTGATACACCCTGTATATGTAAGAAAATTTAAAAATTAGTCCTTATTATTCCATTTAAGTTAATACTATACATACTTATAATAAAAAGACAAACTAAATTAAAATAAATATTTGAAAGAAAGAAAAGTTTTCTGTCAATGAAAAAAAATCTTAAAATAAATTTCACATTTCTCAGGCAATTACGACCATACGTGAACGCTTTCATTGAAGTCCGTTATCTTAAACAATTCCAGCATAGGAAAAGTAAAAGCATCAACCATCAAAAAACGATTTTACGATTTGACGTTTCAAAGTGAAAGCGGCGCACATCTGGACAATTTCTTCCTCCTCGCCGCGATTATACATTCATCTTAATTACTTCAGTAAATACGAGCTTTCAGTGTATCAAATTACGAAAATATGCCGCCGAGATTGATGCCCCAATAAAACGAACCGAAACATCATCACGCGATGACGATAATGTCGTTGTATAGGCAAAATCCGTAACGCCTATATAAGACATCTGACGTGTTTACGTTCGTTACGACACATCGCCATATCCAACATGAATTATGCGCGATCAAAACAAAAATCAAACAATATCTAATGATAAAAAAAAAAGAAGTCACGATGTGTGTTATATTTTAAGAACAGGATTCTAAGATAAACGACCGACTTTCTAACATGACAGCTCTAGATCGAATACCGGCCTAAAATAGGCGACGATTTTTTTTTTAGTAATGTCACGCAGTTTGCAGTTTCTAGGCATATACAGATATTTCCTCGATCAATATCGTCAAACGTTAAACTATTCGAGATATCGTTTTAGTTCGAAGGAGAAGTTTTCGCAATAATTCAAATATATATCATTTGTTATATTAGCATAATTATGTACCTAAATGTATATTGGTCATGTGAGCAGAGTGTCTTGACAGGTGACTTCGAGTGAATAAGGTTTATAGTATTTTGAAACGTATTTGGCAATAATGTGATATAGGATTACTAAACATAATATGGAAATTTTGATTGAATGATTTATTACCATAAAACTATATGCTGAGAAGATTAAATATGAAATTGTTAAAGTTGGATTTGAAAAATCTGCCATCATATTTTATCTAAATTATACATAATTTAAGCAAAATATGATGGCATATAGGGAGTTCTTGAAATCATATATGAGAGTGTTTTCTTTCTATAATTTTGGTAATGCCGCACTGATAGAAGTATCCTTTTTATTTAAAATAAATTGCATTAAACCAAAAATTATTGCATTTTCTATATGACCAACATGATTTGATGATATTTTAAGCTATGCCACTTATTCTTAAAATTTAATGACGTGTTACACCTGAGGAAACCTGAATGCCGAAACCGGTTATTAGTAATAATAAATTAAACAATAGGATAGAACACATTTTCCTGGTTTTTTCTAATGCCGAACATCAAAATTCCACCAATCCAGAATTTACAACAACTTAGACTATCATTGTTCAAAAACTGGAATATTTTTTTGTGAAAGAAAATATTACACCCATTCGAGGAAAAACTGCAGGGGGTGAAAAAATATCTACAATGTCATCAAAATATATGTAAACCATATCTTGAGGGTCGCCCTTGAAAGCTTGTTTACCATCCTACTTGAAAACTCGGAGAAATATCACTTTAACTTCACCATCTTCTTGTAGGTCTGCTTGAACAATAGCAGTATACATGGATCTGTGTGTATCATTCCTCTGGTCATCTCTATTCCAGAGGAATGACGATTTTTAATAAATTTTAATATAGCTGACCACTTGTTGATATCACCTAGCCTTTCTCTACTTGCGTAACTAGTATTTCTTAGATTTTATGTTTCTAATAACATTTATAAATATATCCTAGAAAATAAAAGCATTTTGTGGTTACTAGAAGAATGATCTTGTGACATAACAATAAACGCGAATTCTTCTCAACTCTTAACTTTTTATATACATGCTTATATCACTATTTGGTTGAAATGGGATATTTTGTTCGCTGACACAGTGTTCTTGGCGTCATCTCTATTCGGTTTCGTAAGCTAAATATAAAAATTCAGGGGAATGACAAACTTAGCGGTTATCAAAATAAGTTATTTTTAGTAAAGTTGTTATAATTTGTTGTACCCACGTGAGCTCTAGTCCAAAAAAGTTTTACACCCCCCTCACGTCACGTATCTCAAGTATCTAATAACAAATCTTGCCCAACATTTTCTTAACTTAATACGAAATAATTTACGTACAACAAATATTTTACTTACTTACAAATATAAGCAGTAAAATAATTGCGAAAGCTTAGAATTAAAAAAAATTGAGTATTGATTCAAACTTCGGCTGCCATACCCAATAATTAAACCGTTGAACCTAATGTTGTACAGCCAGAACATCTTTTTAGTTATATCTACATTTATAACATACTAAAAAAAGAAAAACTTAAATAACTCAAAAACGGCAACAATATTTGATAGAGGAATAGCTAATGAAGACTGACGTATTTATGGTCGCAGAATATCCTGTATAAATTTAATATATAATCTTGAATTAAAAATAAGTTCTTGAATAAAAGCTGATTTTTTTTGCAAGAAGAACCAATTTGTGTAGCCGACGCATTGGTGAAACTACCTGTACAATACAATGAATAGATGTATCTGCATACTGAAGGTAATCTAAAAATCGTAAAATGGAGCGAATATGTGGGCTACAGGATGTGTGGATGCTAGAAAAAATATACAGACCTACATCATCTACCTTAGAATATGTGGGACGTTCTTTGACATACAGAATGTAGGATCTTAAGAAAATGATGTGTTGGCTGTAGTATTGTAGACATTACTAAATTCAGGAATAAGATGTTTTGTTAAAAATAAAAAAAAAAAACTGTATTATGTGTTAAATCCTACGTAATAATAATAATAACAGCATTCGTAGATGTATGTGATATTGTTGTTACGTCTATTCTTGATGGTTTAATGGGACTTTTTTTATTGTAATTTCTTTCCATCTTTTTTTATTTAGAATAGCGAAACAATACTGAAACTTTTTTTTCCCAACAAATGAGGTTTAGCACCTTTGATGATGTTGATATTCATCGTCATAAATTGTTAAAATCTTCAAAAGAAAGTGTTACGTTTTTATTTCACGCGTCTGCTTAACACAGATTTTGTAACAACAACATAAAATTAGGTTACTTTTGATTTACAATGTTATTAGTTCACACATCTAATTTTCACAATTTGATCGATATGTAACGTCAACCTTCTCTTCGCTGCTTAGGTAACGCTTTCTACTATAGAGACCCGTCAACTAGAGATATTTTGCAATTCAACGTAGAAACTTGGACCAGCCAGCTGCTGTTTTCCGGAAGCGTTTTGGTATGGTAAATCATAAACGTTTAAAATGTTTGTCATTCCAAATATCAATTATATTATTTTCCTTTTTATTTCTATATATAGAACGATTATCCTTCAGCCAGCTTTACCCTTTCCAAGGACAGCAACTTCGTCTTAATCCGTTACAATTCGACTTCAGTAAGTTACTTCCTTTTCTTTAGACATGACATTCCTATTATCTTATGTTTACAGGTATTCAGGCATTCAATTGTTTCTAAATTCGTTGTGTACGACCTTACGGAGGAGTAAGTATTATTTGGACGTTTTTTTTTATATTTTTTTCCCCTACAATGTATCGATAGGTTTTTAATGTCCAAGATATGCAAATCAATTGATTTACTATGCATTGAATTGGAGATAAAGTAAATATAAAGTGTGCCAACAATAGCTAACTAGATAAGAAATGGATATATATTGATAAAATTTCCAACGAAATATATATTTTATTATTTACAGAATCATCGTAATGTTTGATATTATCTATATAATTGGGGCATTCTATATATACTGTTGACAATGGTTTTATTTAAAATTAAATTGATTAAATAATCTTTTAGATACTAATAAGTGTTGCCGCAATCATTATTAGATTTTATTACATGTAGGAGGTTTAAAAATTCTCTATAAATTATCTTGCATGTCTGAGACACTTATGAACGTTGCTTTTAGATTCCATTTATTTTTCTAAGACATCCTATACACCTATAAGAAAAATTTGGTGAATTTCCTGTTTTAGGAGCACAACATTGCCCCAATTTTACTTTTAGAAGTAATACTTCTAACTATAAGTAATTTTTCCAAGGTTTTTTCATGTAATCTGGAATATTCCACTAAACAAGAGACGTATATCAAACATAACAAAAAAAATCTTAGGCGCAACTTACCTATGAAACGCTTTTTTTTGATATTTACTTGTAACATTTAGGAAATGTATCTTGTGTAACCTAAAGTAACATGAACGTTGCTTTTAGATTACATTAAGACATCCTATACACACTATAAGAAAAATTTGGTGAATTTTCTGTTTTAGGAGCACAACATTGCCCCAATTTTACTTTTGGAAGTAATACTTCTAACTATAAGTAATTTTTCCAAGGTTTTTTTCATGTAACCTGGAATATTCCCACTAAACAAGAGACGTATATGAAACATAACAAAAAAAATCTTAGGCGCAACTTACCTATGAAACGCTTTTTTTTGATATTTACTTGTAACATTTAGGAAATGTATCTTGTGTAACCTAAAGTAACATGAACGTTGCTTTTAGATTACATTAAGACATCCTATACACACTATAAGAAAAATTTGGTGAATTTCCTGTCTTAGGAGCACAACATTGCCCCAATTTTACTTTTGGAAGTAATACTTCTAACTATAAGTAATTTTTCCAAGGTTTTTTCATGTAACCTGGAATATTCCCACTAAACAAGAGACGTATATGAAACATAACAAAAAAAATCTTAGGCGCAACTTACCTATGAAACGCTTTTTTTTGATATTTACTTGTAACATTTAGAAAATGTATCTTGTGTAACCTAAAGTAACATGAACGTTGCTTTTAGATTACATTAAGACATCCTATACACACTATAAGAAAAATTGGTGAATTTCTGTCTTAGGAGCACAACATTGCCCCAATTTTACTTTTGGAAGTAATACTTCTAACTATAAGTAATTTTTCCAAGGTTTTTCATGTAACCTGGAATATTCCCACTAAACAAGAGACGTATATGAAACATAACAAAAAAAATCTTAGGCGCAACTTACCTATGAAACGCTTTTTTTTGATATTTACTTGTAACATTTAGGAAATGTATCTTGTGTAACCTAAAGTAACATGAACGTTGCTTTTAGATTACATTAAGACATCCTATACACACTATAAGAAAAATTTGGTGAATTTCCTGTCTTAGGAGCACAACATTGCCCAATTTTACTTTTGGAAGTAATACTTCTAACTATAAGTAATTTTTCCAAGGTTTTTCATGTAACCTGGAATATTCCACTAAACAAGAGACGTATATGAAACATAACAAAAAAAATCTTAGGCGCAACTTACCTATGAAACGCTTTTTTTTTGATATTTACTTGTAACATTTAGGAAATGTATCTTGTGTAACCTAAAGTAACATGAACGTTGCTTTTAGATTACATTAAGACATCCTATACACACTATAAGAAAAATTTGGTGAATTTCCTGTCTTAGGAGCACAACATTGCCCCAATTTTACTTTTGGAAGTAATACTTCTAACTATAAGTAATTTTTTCAAGGTTTTTTATGTAACCTGGAATATTCCACTAAACAAGAGACGTATATGAAACATAACAAAAAAAAATCTTAGGCGCAACTTACCTATGAAACGTTTTTTGATATTTACTTGTAACATTTAGAAATGTATCTTGTGTAACCTAAAGTAACATGAACGTTGCTTTTAGATTACATTAAGACATCCTATACACACTATAAAAAATTTGGTGAATTTCCTGTCTTAGGAGCACAACATTGCCCCAATTTTAATTTTGGAAGTAATACTTCTAACTATAAATAATTTTTCCAAGGTTTTTTCATGTAACCTGGAATATTCCCACTAAACAAGAGACGTATATGAAACATAACAAAAAAATCTTAGGCGCAACTTACCTATGAAACGCTTTTTTTTTATATTTACTTGTAACATTTAGGAAATGTATCTTGTGTAACCTAAAGTAACATGAACGTTGCTTTTAGATTACATTAAGACATCCTATACACACTATAGAAAAATTTGGTGAATTTCCTGTCTTAGGAGCACAACATTGCCCCATTTTACTTTTGGAAGTAATACTTCTAACTATAAGTAATTTTTCCAAGGTTTTTTCATGTAACTGGAATATTCCCACTAAACAAGAGACGTATATGAAACATAACAAAAAAAATCTTAGGCGCAACTTACCTATGAAACGCTTTTTTTGATATTTACTTGTAACATTTAGGAAATGTATCTTGTGTAACCTAAAGTAACATGAACGTTGCTTTTAGATTACATTAAGACATCCTATACACACTATAAGAAAAATTTGGTGAATTTCCTGTCTTAGGAGCACAACATTGCCCCAATTTACTTTTGGAAGTAATACTTCTAACTATAAGTAATTTTTCCAAGGTTTTTTCATGTAAGCTGGAATATTTCCACTAAACAAGAGACGTATATCAAATATAACAAAAAAAATCTTAGGCGCAACTTACCTATGAAACGCTTTTTTTTGATATTTACTTGTAACATTTAGGAAATGTATCTTGTGTAACCAAAGTAACATGAACGTTGCTTTTAGATTACATTTATTTTTCTAAGACATCCTATACACACTATAAGAACAATTTGGTGAATATCCTGTTTTAGGAGCACAACATTGCCCCAATTTTACTTTTAGAAGTAATACTTCTAACTATAAGTAATTTTTCGAAGGTTTTTTTCATGTAACCTGGAATATTCCCACTAAACAAGAGACGTATATCAAACATAACAAAAAAAATCTTAGGCGCAACTTACCTATGAAACGCTTTTTTTTGATATTTACTTGTAACATTTAGGCAATGTATCTTGTGTAACCTAAAGTAACATGAACGTTGCTTTTAGATTACATTTATTTTTCTAAGACATCCTATACACACTATAAGAAAAATTTGGTGAATTTCCTGTTTTAGGAGCACAACATTGCCCCAATTTTACTTTTGGAAGTAATACTTCTAACTATAAGTAATTTTTCCAAGGTTTTTTCATGTAAGCTGGAATATTTCCACTAAACAAGAGACGTATATCAAACATAACAAAAAAAATCTTAGGCGCAACTTACCTATGAAACGCTTTTTTTTTGATATTTACTTGTAACATTTAGGAAATGTATCTTGTGTAACCTAAAGTAACATTGTTATAAGTAGCTGCGCATTGCGCATACACAAACACGGCAAACTTTGAGGGAAGCTGGCACCGGTAGCCAGTGTTGCCAGATCTACCGTTAAAACGGTATTTCTACCGTTTTTAACTTCAATCTTCGGTCCTTCCGTTTAGAGTTCACAATCTACCGCTTTTTGATAATTTGTGGAACTTAACGAAACTATAAAGACGATTATGTATAAACTTTTTATTCCATTGTATCAGAAACACTTGATGTTTCTGAATTGCTTTAGTAGGCGGTGCCAAATGTTACCTGTTATTTCCAATACAAAAACATAGTGATTGCTGCGCCATCTGTGCAATAAAGTCGAAATAAAATAGAAATTATATGTGACAGATATCTATTTAATTTCTATTTTTTTAAAAACAAATTGCCTGTCATTTTACGTTGAAGCAGTTAAACAAATTTTGCAGAGGTTTCCCTTGGAAAATAATTTGTTACAAGATTTATTCTTTTTGAATCCAGAAACTGTACCAGCAAAAACAATTAGCAGTATTGCAAATTTTGATTCTATTCCAAATGCAAATAATATATTCCAATTTTGGTCTAATATGGCCAAAATAAAGTGTGAAAACAATACTATATGATTGGAAATTTGGCCAACTTCATTTTCAACGTATTAATTTTACTGCACTCAAGTGCAAATTTTGAAAGGGTATTTTCAGCAATCAACTTATTAAGAAGCAGAGAAATAGGTTAGGAAACGAAACAATTATTAGTTTACTTTACTTAATTAATAAAGACTTTTTATATAATTCAATTGCGGTTTGTGTAATTTACACCTCTATAACTGCTTACAAATCTGTACCACAGAGGTAAAGTGTCGTAAGTCCGTTTTTGCCCAATATGAAGTGTATACGATTTTCTTAATCTACAATTACCTACAGAAAATGGTGTACTTAGACTTCATAATGGGCAAAAATGGGCTTACACCACTTTAGCTCTATGGTACAAAAATGTTTCAAATGATTACGTTTATAAAACGTTTCTTAAAATGTTAACAGTTACGTTACTAAAATGTTTTCAAACGCAACGTTTCTTTTGAGACGCTTCTGAGGGCGGACATGTCGCATGTTCTGTACGGTAAACAAAAACGTTTCTGCACGTTACACTTAACGTTTCAATGTAATAATTGTTTCAACTTTCAAGATATATAAATTACCAGCGTAAAAAATGTACGATGGTGACGACTGCTTAAAAGTTCTACTCTTTCTCTCAGATCCTGCAAGTGTAATCTTAAAAACGGGTAACGAGCTCAAAAAACGTTTTTCAAACGTGTTGCGTCTAACATGTGTTCTGTGACTTCGTGTAGATGCAGGATACAAGAATAATAAAGAAATTTTCTTTTTCAATTAAGAAAGTCGCGACGTAAAGGTCTGTATAACAAGACATCTTAGCTTTCTTAAAATACGCAAAATAACAACTTTTTCTTTGATAAGTCAAAAACAATCAGTAAACGGATTAAAACTTCTGCGTCTGCCACATGGTTAACTGTAGTACAGTTCGTGAGTTCGTGAGATACCGATATATTCTCAGAAATAAGTTTATGACCGAGGAAATAGCACAACACTTAAAAAAAACTATAAATTATGCATTAATTCGGAAACCAGACTACGACTTTTATCGTATTTGCACCGTTAGGACAACACACATTATAAATACTATGTTTTCGTTATACCAAGTAGTTTTATCTATGTCACGATTGTCAATGGTAATAAATTAGCATGTAGTTCATTTGAAATAAAAAATGCACTGCAAATAACTAAGGTGATAAGAAAAAAGTTACATATTACATTATTCGTTTGCAAAAAATAATAAAAAACTGCAGTTTAGTTGTTTATTTATTTTTTTTTTTTTGGAAAATGTAGTAGAAAAAGTTTCTATTTTTTTTTATAAATGTACAGTGAGTCTCAAAATTCATGTCCATGCCCTAGAGAGGCGATATCAAAACTTTCTTCCTTATGGAAGTGGCTTATTCCAGGAGTGCTCTTAATTACCGCGGATAAACCTTCTTTCTTACATCTATACGTATTGTAACGCATTTTCCAGTGGAGAATTTGGGTCTAAAATAACATCATAATTTCAAACGTGCTCATTGTCGATGCTAGCTTGTACGAACGGTTAAGTTAGGAAAGGTTTCGATGCCTACGGATTGAATCCTAATCGGTAACGTATTTTCTGACGAAAGTATGTTTGTTACCTATATCGATATGCTTAAAGTGTATAAACATATCGCATATAGTAGAGACACATACAGGAGGAGAAGTTGACGATATTAATTGTGTTATTTCTGAATGTTTATTTATGTTATTAATTTCTGTCTTTTTTCAATAAGAAATGAGGTGATTCTCTGTTTTATAAATAACAGATTTTACGGATTTCTATATCAACAATGTATTTAAAAATGCATCTAATGTAAATTATCCATTGTTCAAAATTTGAAGTTTTTTGCATAGAAAGTGAAGAAAATTGCTGAGTGTGTCACTTCATTACCCGAATAGGAAATTTTGTCAGTTTCCCTTAATGTTTAATTTGAATAAAAAAATACTGCCTATACGATACCGAAACTTCGAATCTATCTTAACGTAACACACGATCTTTGGAAAAACTTTTTATTAGAGATCGTTATAGTTTTTTATTTATATCATTTTCTTTGTAGTTCTATCCAGTTGTGTAGTTCTCTTTGCAATAGTTAAAAATATTGTATGATTATTTATATTTTGTGTACTTTGTCTTTTATATACCGAGTATTATATAGTTACTTTATTGTTTATTCAATTCAATCTAGTCGAATCGCATCGATATAATCGACAAATAACTCTTTGATAAACCGGCAAATCTTTATCTATTTTTCATGACCTGTTCACCGAATCCCTTTTTAAAATTTTAGAAATAAATAGGAATTCCCTTTTCACCATGGTAAGGATGTTATATTTAACTAAAATCTATATGCATTCAATGAAAATAATAAAATAAATAAATATGTGCGATGCCATACCGTTTTCATTGTACAGGATATTATCAGCTTTCTTTTCTTTTATACAAGTTTTGATCTGATGAATTATTCGTAGTATTAATCACCAAATTTATTAAATCAACCAAAACATGGCTCAAATAATGATTTCATGAAGTTTAAACGTGTCCAATAGATATCCAAATGTTATTTACTTCATCTTCAATCTTAAAATTTTTATTATTTCACTCTTACTTGGAAATTTTCGGTCATGGTACAGGAAAAATACGTTTTTCTCAAAATATGTTTATTTATTCACGACGTTTCGTCAATCTAATATTTAATTTAAAATGTTGTTGAAAAACCATGTTTTCCATTTAAAATTATTTATTCAAAGTAATTGAAAATTTGTTGTTTTTTGTTATACTTATTTACTTTATATTTTTTTATATACCCTATGGTAACAAAATAATACACGAGTTAGGAATGTTACGGGAGGCAAAATAAGCAGTATAGTATAATAAATAAATAGTTAATATAGCAATAACAAGTCTAAAGAAAATAGGTATCAATTTAATACGCATCGGATACGTATACAAGTAAGCGTTCTACAAGCAATCGGCGATAACGATGGTAACGGGTCTTCAAGTAGTCCCGGATAGCGGGCCAAACATTAAAACCATCAAACGCCTTCTTTAACATCCTGCTACAGATATTTAAAGAATACTACTACCTATCGTCAAATGTGTATGGGTTGTAGCCTTTATTGCATTTAAGTGTAAAACTGAGCAAAGTGTGCCATGCAAGAAAGTATTTATCAAAAAAGGTCATAAATTTAATCGCGTTTAGTGTTTGTTATTTTAGCAACGGATATATTTAGATTCTCGATATCGGTCGAAGCAACGACGTATAAGCCACTCCCAGAAGGAAAAAGTTTTGATATCTGCTTCGTAAGGCATGACATTAAAAAAGAGACTCACTGTACATACAGTGGAACTTCGTTAACCTGGATCAATTGAGACCAGAGCTCATCCAGGTTAACGAAAATCCGGGTTACACGGACACTAGGATAAAAAAAAATAAAATAAAACAAAACAGTACTTACAGAAAAAAAAAACTTCATTTTGGAGATAAATAAATACACATACAAAACAACAAAGCATTTAAAAAAAAAAAAATATCCGTCAAAATTGATTCGGCTTATCTGGAGATTTGGGTTCACGGGGTCCGATGTATAGGATATTGCAGTTATTGCTGTCGCAGTCAATACCTATTACTGTGTACTTGCATCCACATCAGTAGAATATCTTAAAGTATAATACCTTACATTATTATTGGAAAGAATGCAAACCTCAAAATTTTGACAAAATTGCAAATATCTCAAAAAAGTTTTAAAGTCAAATTCCCACTAAAAGTATGAAAAATTCAAATGATCCAATTCGGTGGGATACCCTCTATACAGGGTATTCCACGTAAGTGGTTCATTAAAGGTTTATGATGTTCTATTATTTACTTATATTTGAGATTATGGCCATGCCCGAGATGATGCAAAACAACTGCAGTAGAACTGTCAATATTGTGCAAATCAAAATGCCAGCGCGTCTTAACTATACAAACGAAGACTATTTAAATTTATTTATTATCTATGGCGAATGTAACAAAGCGATATCAAGAATATGTGACGTTTTGGCTCTACGGTATCCAGAGAAACAGAAACTGTCCGTAGCTGCTTTAGTAATCACTCAGTCAGAGCTACAATTTGTGTTAACAAAAGCAGAATATTCATACATATTACAAGACTAAATGTGATATAGTGAAGAAAATAAGTTAGCAATGTTGAAGCAACTAATTTAATAAATGTTCAAAATTTCCTCCTTGAACTTCCATCACATCTCTTGAGTACTCCATGGTAAGTAGCTTTTGTAGTTGCATGTGGAGATAAGCTTTGAAGAGCATTTCTCACACCTTGTATACTATTATCCATGATTGTTAGTGGACTGGCATAAACTTTGCTTTTTATAGTTCTCTACACAAAAAAAAAATGATCCATTGATCTTCAAATGTTTAGATAAAACTTCTGCGTCTGCCACATCGTTAACCATGCAGATACCCATATATTCTCAGAAATAAGTTCATGACCGAGGAAATAGCACGACACTTAAAAAAAAACTATAAATTATGCATTAATTCGGAAACCAGACTACTTTTATCGTATTTGCACAGTTAGGACAACACACATTATAAATACTATGTTTTCGTTATACTAAGCAGTTTTATCTATGTCACGAGTGTCAATGGTAATAAATTAGAAATAAAAGCATGTTGTAGATTTTTTTGAAATAAAAAAGTGCACTGCAATTTTTTTTTAAAAATAGAACACCCGTATTTCAATTCTAAATTAGAAAGTAATATCATCCCCTATCGTGCATATCAGCATTCCCTATACCTATCTTTAATAGATTTTGAGATATGGACGACTTTTTGTTAAACAGACTAACTAGCCCTATCTTTAAATGTTTGTGGCTGGCTCTGAATGGGATTAATGTCAAATGTATGTGTTATTCTATGAGTAACCATACGAGAATGTCGCTGTTCGAATGGTTGTTTCTATTAATATTGTGTTGTACAAAAGTGTAATTACGATGACATACATAAACACTGATGGATAGTCAATGAATTTACTCTAAATTTCTTATAGTTCTCTTATAGTTTTTGAGATATTTACAAAATCCCAAAAAATGTGATAATATACAGGGTGTATCCGATATAAAGGTAAATATAATAGTATGTAACAGCTGTAATCATATACAGTCAAAAAGGCTTAATGCAGAGGGGGTCTATCTGTAAGCATTAACGAGAAAAAAAATATTTTATAAATGCCGTGGGCTAGAACCGCACCTGTGCCCAACCTAAATCCTATCCCGAGTATACCCCTACATACCACCATCATTCAGCCATCACCGCTGTTAGTTTTGTGTGGATCGCCGCTTGGAGTGCAAGCCAGTTCGAACATTTTATTTAAATTCTTCCCGTCTCAAAAAAACGATCCTTTTCAGGACCATCATGATTTCATATAAAGAAAATCGAAGCTTGATGCATCGGCAAAAGCGCGGGAATGTATAGATTCATTTTCGCGCGATATCATAGTAAAAAGGCGTGTTTGCAAATTTTCTGTGTCTACATTTATTTCTGTGTAATTCGATTCAATTCATTTTGCGTTATATGATTAAATAAATCCAAAAGAAATAACTGACATTCATTTGGTACCGTTTATTAACAACTAACTCCCAGTTCGACAAAGCAAAAGAAAAATATTTACGTTTTTTGTAACTACTGAAGTCGCATATCCGGTGAAACTCGAACGTCTTATCAGGATATTAAAAGTAATACTTTGTAGACTTACGTAGAATGCTCTTAACAAAAAAGGAATGTTTATTTTATAAAAAGAAGAAATTTAAAATGCCTCAGTTTTGCTATTTTTACAAGGGCCTTTATTTATTGAGAATGACGTTAAATGAACTTACGGCATACCATTAAGAATAATACTAAATGAGTGCAATGTATTTATACATAATACCACGTTTAGCGGGTGCTTGATATGACGTTTCCTTGCATCAGGCCCGGACTAAAGAATTTTTGGCTCTAGATTTTACTTTTTTTTATTCTTTAATGACGAAATCCGGTTTCGGTGGGTTTGTGCTTTATATGTCGTGTAGTTAACACCCAAGCAAAATTTACTTTTTTATTTGAAACACCCTGTATAGGGCGCTGTACTTCCAGAAATCCAGAGATTCGCCCAGTGCAAAGACTGCCTTGCTCTTTTACCAAGATACTTTTTCAGTCTTTCGAGTCTTACCTAAATCCCAATTGTCGATGTTGTTTTGTGAGGAATAGATTTGCGTTTCCTTTTAATTGTTTACGTGACTTCTGGAGAGACTGACTTCGAACAATATCATATCAAACTTTTGCTACTTTATTTTAGAAAATACCATACAATCGCCGATGAAGAGTACGTCCAATACGTACAATGGTCTCCAGTGGGTAACAGTCTAGTGTACGTCTACAAGAACAATATCTATTACATTTCCTCACCAGGAGCTCAAGAAGTGCAAATCACGAGAGACGGAGTGGAAGGCGTTGTATACAATGGAATACCAGATTGGGTATACGAAGGTGCGTTATTTTATTGTTTTTCATCACCATAGGGTGGAATCTAATTTATATAGACTATATTTTGTTGCCCAGAGGAGGTGTTAAGTTCCGGTTCAGCGCTGTGGTTTTCACCAGATGGAGCTAGTTTGGCTTTTGGTTACTTCGATGACGAGCACGTACCAGAATTTATGTATTTCATGTACGATGTTGAACCGGTAGAGTACCCAGAAGTGATCAAGTTGCGATATCCGAAGGTAAATTGGGTTTAAGGCGAATCTAGGCAGCTAACAAGGGAATTAATTAATTACACTGGTCAACAGTGAAATTGCTTCTTAGGTGAAAGTACCCAATCCCGAATGAATTCAACGTGCTGAACACGAATATCACATTGAAAAAAGTTGATTGGCTCACGTTCCAGAGATATTGACGTTTTGTCCATTGTATAGATGTTATTGCATAATGTAATGCAATTTAGTGAGAAATTACGAAATTTTGCGTCATATTGCATCACCCCTTCATGCAAAGAAGTTAATGCAGCATTTGCTGTAAGTTTCCATTGAGAGTGTTGCGAAATTGATTGCGCAATATCAAGCAATAGCTAATTATAGTTTATTTATAAATGGCCGACGTGACAATTAACTCGTGTAATGTCCGTTCATTCGCGCATATTTTTCGAAGCTCTAGCATACACAAGTGATTGCTATAGTGTAAAGTAACTAAACAGTAGCAATGCCTCGTAACTGTGTTAATAGTGCAAATAACTTCTGTTATATTTGCGGAGAAGTGACATTTGCTGCACAGAAAAAGAACATCAGTGCAACAGTTAAGAAAGCGTATCATTTGTATTTTGGTTGCAAGATAGGCGACCAGGACAAAGACTGGGCCCCACACGTATGCTGCCGCACTTGTGCCGTAAATCTTTCACAGTGGCTTAATGGCAAAAGAAAGGCAATGCCATTTGCTGTGCCCATGATTTGAGGGAGCCCACCAATCACGTTGACGACTGTTATTTCTGTATGGTACCACCAGCTTCTGGAGGCATCACCAAGAAGAAGAAATGGACAGTTGAATACCCTAACATACCATCTGCTCTGCGACCTGTCTCTCATGGCGAAGGACTCCCAATTCCAGAACCTCCTACAGATTTTTCTATCAGTTCAGACGATGAGGATGGCCATGCGTCGGCGAGTTCTTCTCAACGTGGCAGTAAGGATGATAACTTTTCGTGCTTTGACGAAACATCTGCACACACATAAAATTACCCAGGATGAAATGAACGATCTTTTTCGCGATTTGGATCTGTCGAAAAGCAAAGCGGAGATACTGGCCTCAAGACTTCGACAGTGGAATCTTCTGGAACAGAATGTCCGACTGACTTCATTTCGCACTCGCCATCAGCTCTTCGAATCTTTCTTTAAGAAAGAAGAAAGCCTTGTGTTCTGCTGCGATATTGATGGTCTACTACAAGCTCTCGTATTGCACATGATCCCCACGAATGGCGGCTGTTTATAGACGCTTCAAAACTGAGCCTAAAGGCGGTTTTGTTGAATAATGGGAACCAGCTCCATCCATACCTATTGCACATGCGGTCTACATGAAGGAGACTTACGGCAATCTAAAGCAGCTACTGGAGACGATTAACTACAGCAAGTATGGCTGGCAGATATGTTCTGACCTGAAGGTAGTATCTCTGTTGATGGGTTTGCAGCAGGGATATACAAAGTACTGCTGTTTCTTTGTCTGTGGGACAGCAGAGCAATCGATTTGCACTACATCAAGAAAGACTGGCCTCCGAGAGCATTTTTAAGCCTGGAGAAACGAATGTACAGCACCCACCATTGGTACAGCCACCAAAATCATCATTCCTCCTTTACACATCAAGCTCGGTCTTGTCAAAAACTTGGTAAAAGCCATGGATAAGAATGGACCAGCATTCAAGTACCTGCATGAAAAATTCCCTCGACTCAGTGAAGCCAAAATAAAGAGGGCATCTTTGTGGGGCCTCAAATTAGACAGCTCTTCCGAGACCCCAAGTTTGAGGAACTTCTTCAAGTAAAGAAAAACAGGTTTGGGATGCATTCTATCAAGTGGCAGCAAACTTCCTGGGGAATGACAAGGCAGAAAATTACAAGTGTCTGGTTGAGGATATGTTGGCTTTGTTTCATGAATTCGGCTGCAATATGTCGTTAAAGATCCACTTTCTTGATTCCCACTTAGATTTCTTTCCTGATAACTGCGGGCAGGTCAGCGATGAGCACGGCGAACGCTTTCATCATTGCCACCATGGAGCAACGGTACCAAGGCAAATGGTCTACGTCAATGCTAGCTGACTATTGTTGGACAATCATTAGAGATGCTCCACAAGTCCACTACAAACGGCAGGCCAAAAGAAGTCGAAAGCCAGAAGCAGACTAATGTTTTCTTACCATGTATTATAATATTGACATAAGTACACTTTTTCTGAAATATGCGTACATTTTACAGAAAACCCGTAGCCAATTCAGCTTTTTCTTAGTCATTTTCGTGTTCGGCACATTGAATTCATTAAGAAATGACTATTTTCAGGTTGGAAGCATGAACTTTTCGAAAATTTGTTGCCCAGTGTTATCAAGTCTCAGATAGCAAAATAGTATAAAATGAAAAATTAAAAATTAAAAAAAAAGGAAAAGTTAAAAGTTGAAGGTTAAATGTTAAGATTAAACGTTGGAAAAGTTTTAAATACTATTTTCAGCCATTTTTTTTTCAAATTTTAAAATATTGAAGATGGAAAATCCGTGCCATCTGCTGGTAGAGAATCTCACTAGAATGTCTTCCAGATCCGCCTTAAGTTAGCCTTATTTCTAATCGATTCTTTCTGATTTACACAGAGTGTCGCACGACGAACGTCAGCGATATACAGGGTGTAACAGCGGTAACGCCGTGGTCTCTGGTAGTCACATGGCAAGAATTTTTGAAATGTTTTATATTGGAATATATTAGGCGGATTAGATCTACAATTTAAAAATAATGTGCAATATACAGGGTGTTCCAAAATTTAGCAGTACATCAAAGTTATGTTTTCTTAATGGAACGCCCTGTAT
>RXPK01003817.1:0-80348 GCA_004143645.1 Protaetia brevitarsis
TAGATAGTTCACATAGGCGCTGAAAGTTAATCACCGATCCAAACGACTCCCACATATCGGATTTCAGTTTTTGGCTTAATTCGCTACCAAGTAAGTAAAAAAGATTTCGTCTTTCAGTCTTCGTCCTTTAAGTGTTATTGCCTCGGTCTTACTGGATTTTATTTGCAGATCTTTACGTACCATTCACTCGGCTACGCTCTCTAAGGCGATATTTGTTTTAAATGATATATCCTCAGGGCTGTCAGCCTCTACCACTAGGACCAGGTCGTCCGCAAACGCAATCGTTTTGGTACCTTCAATTAGTTTCAGACACAGCGTGGGTCCTTAATGTATCTTGGTTTTGGGGAAATTGTAATAATAAAATTCTAAATGTAGAAAATCAAACTTTTATTAACATTGTGTTGGGAATAAAATGGGAATATAAGTTGATTACAAATATGAATATATTTCTTTTGTTTTTACAAATTTAAATAATTAAGATTTATTTACAATTTTGAGAAAGCCAATGTTAATTAATGTTAGCATTGGCGAGACGTTAACAAAAGTTTAATTTTCTACATTCAGAATCAATTTCCGCAAAAACAAGATACATTAAATAATTATAGAACTATCTTGGAGCACAGTAGTATAAATATTAAAATTTATCCGCAAAAGTTGAAAATAATTGATCTTTCCACAATTTACAAAAATTATAAAAAAAAAAGAGAAAGAACATTGCGGGTTAAGGGTGAACTTGTAAGTAAGAAGGTTAGGTTAACATTTTCTCTCCATTTTTATAATTTTTCGTATTTAACTTTCCCTCTCTTTCAATTATTTTCGCTTTCTGCAACTTTTGTAAATTTTAAAATAAATATAACAAGATCGTGTAACTTGCCACACATCGTGCAACGTTAGATGTTTTGCGTGAAAAAAAAATTAGCGTAGCGATGATGTCAACTTGCCACCAGATCATGAGATTTAACACCACTGAATTTCTTTCTGTGGGTTCTTTTCTGAAGAATCGAATCTACGCCAACAAACCCGCAATGTCGGACAACCCTACGAAATAACATCCGCCATGTTGTAACCAGAATAACCGCCGAATCGTATGAAAAAAAATCATTAATTAATTATCTCGAGATTAACTACTACGGAATGTCCAGAGGCGGGCGTTTGAGTGGCGTATTTTTCCATAAGTAATGAGTAATACCAAATATACCATTAACAATAAAAAAATAATGTTACATTTTGTATGTTTTTTTCTTAAGTAGAAGTTAGGAAACTGGAATTGGACCACCGTTGTAAATTTTAAATCATTAAAATTTTTCATAATTACTAAAGTTCTCATTATCAAAATGAGATATTGTGATAGTACATTTGACTTTCTATAGTACTGCGCTCTTAGGCGTGATTCAAATTGACCAAAAATACTAATAAATACTTTTTGTAGGTTGCGCTGGTGAAGCACGAGTTACTTTGTTACTCGAATACGATCTGTACAATACAGTAATGTAAACGTTTACTTAATTAATATTCTTTTATTTTACTATGTTATACCACTTATATTAAGTTACAATTTGTATATGTTGTTTGGGTAGGTAGTAACTATATTTGATCAAAAAATCATGGGAGTCTCCAAAGAGAAGCACATATACGGAAATATTATTGAAATATTAACTTATATTTTTAGCTTACTTGGAGAACGTGTAGATTCGTCAAAAATCACCATCAACAACTACTACAACATCCTAAGAACTCAAAAGAATTCATCACATAGGTTAAGAGAAAAGTTTCTTCTTAACAGTTATTTATTCGAAAATATAAACACTACAAATTAAACATTTCTGGGATTCAATATTATATATAAGGCTGCTTCAGTAAAAGTGTATATGCAAGGTATATGGAAGGGCCGATTTTACTAGATTATCCGGCCTTTCTTTAAGGGTGAAAAGAAACTACAAACTCAAATGACCACTAAAACCAAAATATAGTAAGAGTAAAATAGTAACATTCGTATTTTTCGCTGCCTATCTAAAACTGCGACTATCGGCTACGCAATTATTGCATTTATCGTTAAGAAATAAAATAAAAGTAGAAGCTTACACTTTACATAGAATAAACGGAAGCGAGAGAGAAACCTAATTGAATCCCAAAAGAAGAGATGATGATATCATATTGGAGGTCGCTGTTCTGCTAGAATGACCCACCTCATTATTTATGCCTGTATATTTATTACACCGTTTTCTCAACCGCCGCCACACATCACCGAAACATGTTCGGATATTATTTTTCCCCGCTGTTTTGTGCCTACCTCACTTACTCCCACATATTTTACAAACCAAAGCTTTCAACCCTCAACCTTTCGTGTCCGAATTTTTTCTACAGGTCTCTCTTACATTTGTATTTTTTCCCGGTAAGTGACAGGCCACGCGTTATAATAAATGACCTCCGGTACAAGAAGTCCTGCGGAATCGGCTGACCCAGCATTGGCGGTTGTATTTTTTATATTCCCTTTTTGCACTGTCCGTTTCAAACGCTGAATATGTATTTGGCAGTGAGCAAAAATTGAAAATTCTGGAAGTGAATGGTAATAGCCCGGAAAAATGGATATGTATGAAAAAAGGGATAATTTCCAGTCAACTTTCGGAAAAAAAAGCTTAAATGCTGTGATTGCTGTTATCTTTCATCTGTGTATAAATATTTTAACTGTGTGCTTTTTGATCCGTTCCATATATGTAATACCATATATACCGTTTAACCAAAATTTATTTCTTTTTTTTCTTTGAAGATCCAGAGTAATACTTCTTGCAATAAAAAAATATTGGAAACTTGTGCAGCTTCTTTTCTATACATACATTCATTTTTTTTTGTAAAGTAATACCATATACACTTATGCAATTATGTTCCTTATTTATCAAACAAAGCATCAAACAAGAAATAATTCGTATAAACGCTAGTAACTATATCACAGTTAGTCAATTAATTCAAATAATGTAATAAAAAATGCATTTCAATATGGTTGGACAAAAAAAGAAAGAAAGAGAAGGCGAGTACTACGTTGATTAAGGTTGTCTCTAGACAAATTTTAGTAGCACAGCCCCTTGACTACAACGATCATAACTAAAGCAAGGTGCTTCGCGCTCCTAACGAAAAACGCACATAGAAAAGCACCCGAATTACCCGTATAAATCCTCTAGTTGTTTTGGCCGAGTAAGAATAAAAAACTACATGCGCCCGTAAATCACGTGGAATATTTCAATGCACGGCGATGACGCGTATATACATAACTTGTTTGTTCGATACGAACGATAACGCAGCTGTGTTTTCGCAATATTCTAGGCATTGGCGGCTTAGATGTAGCTGTTTATTTATATATGTGCAGCACTCAAATATCTCCGTTCAGCTTCAGGCTTTCATTGAAAAATAAGAATTGCTGAAATAATTTATATTTTGAATACAAGATAAAATATATAATTGTATTACTTATTTAAATAGGTAATACTGACATTTTCTTTACTTCTTGTATTTTATTTCAAAAAAAAGATAAAACAAGCAGCAATAAAGAATCACTAACTATTTAAAGTAATAAAACAAAAGCTGGGTAAGTCTTTTTATCATTGATTAGAAATAATTTACGTATTATTAATATCAAAACATTGTAATTTTCCACAGTAATATATTTGAAAATGATGGTGAGTTTGTTTTATCTAGCGGCACGCAAAATTTAAGCGATTATGAAAAAAAAATGTATTAAATCTTAATAAATCCCCTACCTCAAGACTTCTATTCAAAATATTGATGCAACTAGACCAAAAGGCTTTCATTAAATTATGTTAATTATTATTACTTTTTATTGTAATTTAATAAGTTTTTAAAATTTGTAATCACATAATACTTTCTAGATTTTCCTTTGTAAATATGAAGTTCTATTACATGTGAATACAGAACCTTAGATAATATTCTCTACTGACTTCGCAAAACTATGTAGGTACATATGTATGTAGATACATATGCAAGTTCCTAAGCATAGACTGCGTGTAGGCAACGCCACTGAATTTCCGCTTCCCCGCTTCTCCGAACGAGTTTGTTCGTCCTTTAATCATAACATAATCTCCTGTTATCAATCACATTATGGACAAGTATCTCTTATCGCAATGTATTTAGCAAAATTCAGAATAAGAATACTTCTGCATCTAACGCAATACCTAATAGCGTAATAAAGAAAATTGCTCCGTTTGTAGCTAAACCAGTAACCCAGTGATTTCAATGAGTTCAAGATTTTTTTAAATTTTCCAATATGCAATACAAGGTAGGTTTCCCAGCCATCTTTAAAAAACGATATTATTACCAACAGGCAACGACTGAATTATTCTTTTAAATAGTAGCAAAGAAATATTTATTAGGTTCTAAAAAAAAAGAAAAAAAAAATATTTGAAAAAATAGTGATTTAGATCGGAAATTTCATTCTTATGAAGAGATATAGCGTTTACTTGAAAACATGTAATATCAAATTCAAATTACCGTAATATTGAAACATTTGAAACAAATTTTGCCCCCACCATTAATTGTACTCAAACTTATCTTTCATTGGTTCCCTCTTTTTTAGGAGGATTTAGGGGGTTTTGCATATTCATACGCTTTACTTGGCGTCACTTTGATTGACCAGCGAACAGTGTTGTTGGTTGTGAGTGTGAGTAAATCTAAATGGATACCCCAGCCGATTCACCGCTACTTAGATGATGGGGCTGATGCACAGATACTACCATTATCTAATATTGAAGGATTACTGGTTTAAAAAGCTTTGAAATTATACTTAGAGTCAGCGCCATTGTGTTGATAATATATGAACATGGTAGATATGTGCATTTACAAACATATGTAGGTAGGTATTTACTAGTTATTAGTTTTCAGTAGGTAATACCAGCAAATTATCATACTGATTGAAATTATATCAGTAACCAACGCCGACTAGATACCAGGCCCATTGAGTGGGAAGTATCCCGAGAACACCGGTCGCAACAATGGATACGCATAACATTTATACCTCTACGCATCAATATCCCGTGCGCACTCCTGAAGTAGCCCGATACGCTACCTTCTCTCAAACATTGTAAAATTATAAAGTATAACAGTAAATTTATTTAATTACATAATATTTCTTTATTTATTAATTTTCCCCTGCCGAGGTTTTTTGGCGTTACAGACACAAAATTAGTAGGTAATTATTACCCTTCAATAGTAGAAATGCTTAGATTAAGCAGGTAAGTATTATTGAATGTAATAATCCTGATACGGCCTTTACAATTTTCCTAAATATTTTTAGTTTATTATCATAGCATTTGTTTTCCACTTGTGAAATGTAAATTAAACAAGCTAAATAACAATCCTTTCATCACACCTGAAATTTTAGATATGAAAAATACTTTGTTGTTTTTAAAAGATGTTAGTTCAAAATATCCAGTGTTTACTACTGACTTTAAAAGATATGAAAAAATATATAAAAATTTTTTAGAAAAGAACAAATTTGAAACTAATGAAACCATTATAAAATCAAGTTCAAATAAATCTAAAGCTGTCTGGTCTGTAATTAGGAAGAATACCAACTACAGAAAGGAACCTATTATTCCCGATAACTATTCCGATAAAACTTTACTGTGTAATGATTTCAATCACTTCTTTACAAACCTCCCATATCAGATCATATCTGATAAGGCATTATTTACCGGGAATGATTTTCATTGGAGCGCAATCAGTCAATATCTTACAATTCCGTTGTATTCTAATTCCTTTTTCATTGATCCTGTAGATGAAAAAGATGTCGAGACAGTTGTTAGAAATATGAACACTACTTTTTGTACGGGTTACGATCAGATATCATCATTTATTATAAAATATTCATTACCTTTAATTGCTAAAATTTTAACTTATCTTATAAATTTTTCTTTTGAAAGAGGTGTTTTTCCATCTAAATTAAAATTATCAATTGTTAAACCATTTTTTAAAAAAGATGATCAAAATAACCTGTATAACTACCGACCTATTAGCTTATTGTCAGTTTTTGCTAAAATTTATGAATCCACCATGAATCAAAAATTGATCAAATATTTGCTATTATTCAACTACATATCATCCAATCAACATGGTTTTTGCCCAAATAAATCCACAAATACGGCTCTTTTCAGTTTCTTTAAAGATATCTATAGAAGTTTGGACAATAGCGAATATTGCTTGGGTATGTTTATTGACCTATCCAAGGCGTTTGATTTAGTAAACCATAATATTCTCCTTCACAAGCTTGAAAGATATGGAGTGAAGGGAATTGCTCTAAAATGGTTTCAGTCTTATCTTACCGGTAGGAAACAAAGTGTTTGTATAGATAATATGCAATCCACTTTTCTAGATGTCCATATCGGAGTACCTCAAGGCTCTGTCCTGGGTCCCACTTTATTTCTTTTATATATTAATGATTTACCGCATAATTTAACACAGGCTCAGCAAACTATTTTGTATGCTGATGATATTAACATCATTATAAATAGTACGGACATGTCCAGTATGTTAAATAAGGCTGAAATAACGTTTAATGAAATTACTAGGTGGATGACATATAATCATTTAGTTATAAATGACGAAAAAACTAAATTTCTATACTTTCGCAGCAAGATAGAGCCAATTAAAGAAATTGAACTTAATAATAACCGACATACCATAAATTCTTCCATCAAAATTTTAGGTATAGTTCTAACTGACAACTTAAATTGGTCTCTTCACATCGAGAGCTTATGTAAGACGTTATCCAAAACGTGTTTCATTCTAAAGCAATTGCAACGGAGTTGCAATTTAGAAACACTAAAAACATTTTATTATTCCAATTTCATAGCGTGCATGCGCTATGGCGTAATATATTGGGGAATGTCACCCAATTCAATAAGAGTTTTTTTAATGCAAAAACGAGCTATTAGAATTATGTTTAATTTAAATTATAAAGACTCGTGTAGAAATATTTTTAAGAGCAATTCGCTTTTAACTTTTTATGATTTATATATTTACGAAACATTATGTTACGTTTTTAAACACAAAGAAGAATTTTCATTTTACAATTACTCCCATGATTATTCCACCCGTATTAATCATTACCTTCTTCCTCCTGTTCATAGGAAAGCAATCTATCAAAAAAGCCCTTTTTATATGGGTTGTAAACTGTTTAATAACCTTCCTAGTGATCTAAAAAATATCTCTAATTTTTATCTTTTTAAAAAGCATCTTAAGCTTTATTTATTAGGAATTAGTTGTTATAACATAAATGATTTTTTGAATACTTGATTTAGGTCTCAGTTACCAGTTTTCTTTTTTTGACTTATTTCTGGCATGTGCTTCTATATTGATTTGTATTTGCTTTAGAAATAAATGTTATTATTATTATTATTATTATTATTATTAGTTCAGTATACTTATATTTTGGAAGCAAATAATGGCAATACTTCAAATAATACTTGAATACTTGCATATAAATTATTAAGGCATAAATACGATAGTTTCCAGTTGAGCAGTTGAGAAAATTTATTTACTCAAATCTAAAATAATTATTGTAGTATATATGTAGTGAAAATATTATATGTTCATTATGATTTTAGTATATTGATTACATTTGAAGTAAAAAATTGTTTCGTCTAACAATTTCACGGGTTTGGAAAACTGAACAAATTTTATTCTCAATATAAATACGTCTTCTTGTTTATATAGGAAGTTATGCTTAAACACTGAATATGTTATATTCAATGTGATGCATTTATATTCAAATTGAGCAATTATTTTTTGTGTGTATATAAAGATAAATATTCAATCAGGAAACTGTTTGATAACTGTTCCTAAGAAATATTTATCTGGCAGGTAACAGAAAAATATTTGATAACTATGTGAAAAAAAGAGAAGAAGGAGAACAAGAAAAAGAATGCTATTATAGAAATACATAGGTAATTGCTTTAATCAATTTCAAAAATATTTATATAATTACTTCTTAGAACTGTTAGTTCGGTTCATCATAATTCGATGAATCTGCTGTGTAAATTAACGATAAGAATATTCGGTTGAGTGTGAGCTATGAAACATCCTTGAATTCATTTCGCTACGGGACTCAATGTTATCCTCATCCATTGGAATTTGTTATAATTTTAGCCGAACCGCTAGCTTCTTCTTCTTTGGAATATCCTGAAGGTGTGGTACCAAACTCATTAAAAAGTGATAATCTTCATTTCTTTTTTTGCTTCTTCTTGTTCTCGAAGTCGTTTAATATGTTTAAGTTTCTTTCTTCTAGCGAAAGTAATTGAGAAATTGCTTGATTTTTGGTATGAAATTTTTTGCAACTTGCCTTTGTCAATTCTTGTTGATTTTTTGTTGCGTTGATTGTAGTTGCTTCTTTATTTGCGATCTCATTTTCAAATTCGATGTCTTGGTTTTTATTTCTTCCATAGATTTTTCTATGGAATTATTGTCGACATAAAGATCTAAAGAGTCCAGAATTTCTTTATCAGGTGGTTGCACATTACTCTACATTTTTCCTGTTTGAAATGTATCTATTAGAAATGAAAGTTGTTTATAAAATTTCCAATTACTAATTTCTCTATCAGATGCTCCATCATCAGTTGTACATTTGGTACGGTTAATTAATTGTTTTCGAAAATTGTCTCTGAAATTTTGTCATTTTGGCTTTACAATCTGGTCTGGAAAGTAAATAAATGTAAAATTTTATTAAACCATTTTACAATAGATTTATAATTGAAGATCTCAATAAATAATTGTATTTTTGGGTTCCTGTCAACAGGGATTGCATTCAGATCCCTCGCATTTTCATATAGAATTGCTCATAACACCATAGTTGGAATTGTATATGAAACATGTGATGTAATTTGGGATACATTCGTAAAGAGGCATATACCTTTCCCAACTACAGATAGTTTTAGAAAAAATGCGGAAGAATTCGACAGTCTGTGGAATTTTCCTAATTGTGTTGGATCCATTGACGGTAAACATGTTCGCGTGAAGTGTCCCACAAATTCTGGTTCTCAATTTCATAATTATAAAAATTACTTCTCTGTACATCTTCAAGCAATAGCCAGGGCAAACTATAAATTTATAACAATAGATGTTGGCGCTTATGGAAAACACAATGACAGCGGTGTATTCAGCGAATCCAATATATTTAAGCATCTTGAGGCAGAAACGTTATCATTACCACCACCACGGAAAATCCCCAACACAGATACAACTTTACCATATGTATTATTAGGTGACCAAGGATATCCTTTAAAGAAATATTTAATGCGACCGTACCCAACTAGTAATGGTAATATTTGTCAACAAAATGAAATTTTCAACTATCGTTTGAGTCGCGCAAGACGTATTGTTGAATATGCTTTTGGGATTCTGGTTGCAAAATGGAGGTGTCTGAAAACCGAGGTACAGATTGATCCTGATCACGCCGATAAAATAATAAAATGCGTTTGGTTGTTACATAATATTATTATTGACAAGGAAGGAATAAACGAAGTAAACCTGACGTTAATGAAAAATCACCAAAATAATCATAACGCAAGAAGATATAACCGTTCTAGAAGAGAGGTCTACATTGTACGAGGTAAGCTTAGGTATTGCTTTAGTAATGAAGAAGCAATACATTTTCAGTAAATGACACTATTTTACATTACAATGTTTAAATTGCTCTAAGAAATCTACTGCTTTAAGTATACAAAAAAAAAAATATGTCTGTTTTTTACAACAAAAATATTACAGTAATAAATGTGTTATTATTTTACTTACTTGTAGATCCCAACTCATCAGAAATTTGTTTGCATAAATTTCTAGAAATATTTCTACTATCATAATTTTGTTTTTAATGTCCCATAAGAGCTTTCTTTCCTACACTAATGTAATTAATTTTTCTGTATCAACCAAATTTCAGTCATATACTACAACGCTGCTATGTATTCTCAAGGCTACAAAATACTGGCAAATACGACTCAATAAAACAAATAAATTTGTTTATAATCGGTGATTGGTAAAACACGGTCGTGTACGGCAGTGCAGTAGGGTTCTACTGTGATCGCATGAATATAAAGTTAATACTTTGTTTTTTTTTATCCGTATACGGCTATTTGCGGCTATCAGTAATAAGGTCTGGGACTTCTTCCCAGATCCACCCAGAGTAAGGTTTTTGCCATGGTTTTCCCTTACTCCGTGACCATTGATTTTTATAAGTATATTATATATAATCAGTGTCCTTGGCGAATGCTAGGAGATAACGAAAGTTGTTCCATGGGCGCATTTTTTAGGTGGAGCCACGGGGTTGGGATGATTTTTAATAATTTAGTTTTCATAAATAAAGTGTCCAAAATACGACCGAATGCGGATCCACTAACCTTAGCCTTAGTGTTTAAGACTACGACATACCTAGCCCTTCAGAGCTTATAATGTACTTCACTGGTGTAAATTAATTACAACCATTAGCTTCGGTTAAAAATAAAACTGCTTTGTTTTCACACCCAGCTTATGCTTACTCACTACTTATTAGATGTCATGATGTGATAATGCATTTAAGTACTTTAATGCACTTCAATCACGTAGTATACCAAATGCATTAAGTTTAAAAACTGTAGTCCAAAAAATGTACAAACATTCTTGGTAAACGAAAAAAAATCAAGCATTCTAGTTTATTCTAACGTTTATCGTGACCTTCCGTAGTAAATAAATTCATGCACATTTAACAGACTGTGAGTTTATTAACTCATTTTCGTTAATGTATTGAATCAAATACAAACGAAATAACAAATCAGTTGATTCTACTTAATCAATGAATGTGATATTGTTTAAATAAAGTGTCCGAAATAAAACACGGACAGAAAGTTAAATAAATAACACCATTATTCCATCACGAAATACAACAGCAGACAAAATTAGAATTTTAAATACTACGGAATAGGTAGATCGTCATAAATTACGCCAGGGATCTTGTTTCGCTTTGAATTAAAAGGCCAAGGTTAACTGCGCAAAGTGAAACTCCACGGTAGCAATACAGCCGAAACGCCGAACACGTTCTGCGGAAGAGTATAATAAAAATAATTACTAATTACAATTTTAATATTCAATATATCTTAAGTGCTTTCTAATTGACATTATGTCCGTTATGTTAGTGAAATATGGATCCATATACTATATTCATGTATGTCATATTAAGGTAAGAAAAGTAAACGAGGTAAATTGGGGAACTGTAGAAGGCGACAGAGTATACATACAAATTGCATTTAATATTAATAAGACAGTGAAATTGTAGGTTGTCTGACGGTTTAGCTACCGCGTACCTGACTAGAACATTTAAACCTTGAGATGTAGCTGCAGATAACATGAAGCCGCACACTAATAAAAATAGAAAAGTTAATGGAACTATTAGGAGCAGGTGAAACTAAAAACTAGCAATTAAAATTCTGGCTATGATATCCACAAGCATGAACTGAAATTTAATTTGCAAAAAGTGTGAAATACATATGTATATAATTTATACGACAGAAGCAATTATTATTTTTCTCCACAAATGGGTCATTGCATATCAACCGGAACACCTTAAAAATTTGATGTTTTCGATTCTTTTTATATTTTAAATTTAAAGTCTTTGCCCAAAATTAGAAGACCGGTATTTTTTTCCTAAAGCTCTACAGTATCTACTTACAAAGATATTCGCGAACCAATTTTGCAAAATCAATAAAATAATCGCATAACTCATATTGTCTGGTTATGCATAAATTACAAGAGTAAAACAAAACACAATCATAGTTTATTCTAAAGTTCAAATTATACATTTTCATTTAATAATGCCTAAATTAGATTGTAATTTATTATGACACCCTTTTTCTCCTGTTAAGTAAAATAATGTATTTTTACTTGTTTACCGCGAATAATTTTTTGAAAAAAATATCATAATATCTTTTAAACTATATTTTGCAAGAATAGTAGTGTTTCAAAATGGAGAACCTACACTATTCTACGTTACATTATGATATATCGTAACGTACTGTATAAATATATTTTTTTATAGAATACCTGTAGGTTCGCCATTTTCAAATACTTCTATTCTTGTAGAACATAGTTTAAAGAATATTATATTTTTTCAGAAATTGAATTTCGCGGTACCTAAACATAAAGTAAAAGGACATTATTTTATTTAACAAGAGAAAAGGGGGTCATAATAAATTACTATCTAATTTAGGTACTATTAAAGAAAAATATGTAATTTGAACTGCAGAATACACCATGATTTATATGTATTTTGTTTTAAACTTTTAATTTATGTATAACCACACAATATGACTTCTGCGATTATTTTATTGATTTCGCAAACTTTGTTCGCAAATATCTGTGTAAATAGTTACAGCAGAGCTTTAGAAAAAAATACGGGCCTTCTAATTTTAGGCAAAGACTTCAAATTTAAAATATGAAAAGAATCCAAGCCGTCAAATTTTTTAGATGTTCCGGTTGACATGGAATGACCCAAATACGCCTTAATAAATTCCATTATTTGAACGACGACGGTAATTTATCATATATAACACATTCACACTATATTTTGTGATTTTAACTTCTTATTACCTACTACCTAACTATGTATACGGAAATTTTAGAAAAAAAAAGGTTGTATTACTTGTTTAAATTTCTTAATTAATTTAGTCAAATTTCTAGATGAAACACAAATATGTGTATACGAAACATATACAAACATAAGTAGCCGTGCTGAATTAATGGCAGTTGTTACTTTTATATTTTATGATCTGATACTGACCTATGCTTACTAATTTGTGGCTTCATGTAATTATATAGATTGTTCGCTGCATATAGGGTCGATGTTAATGGTGGACTATTATCGAAGCATGCTGTACAACTTCATCAGTTGTATGAGAGCCGTATTAGAGTGCAGTCGAAATTTATTTAGCTCGGGATCTCGATACATTAAGATTGTTTATATTTATTATTCCTTATTTCCTTTCACTATTCAACTATTTTTAGTTGCATTGCTGTTTATTGTTGTTCTCCTAATTCTAATCTGCCGCATAATTAAAAATTTTGAAATGCATGATTGTTTATACCGCATTATCATAAAAAAGCCCACAGATTACCACAATATGAGGACAGCGATATTTTAATTTGCTTTGCAGTGGAAGAAACGTCCAGCAGAAAAATTGCAGAGCAGCTGAATGTTTCACACAATACAGTCTAAAGTGTATTAAGGAAAAAATAAATATCGATCTTATAAGCGGAGTAAAGCAAATGACATATTTCCCAGTGATAAATGTGACAGATTCGACTTCGTATAGCAGTTATCGAACCTTGCACCAATGACGAAAACTTTGTGAAGGACATGATATTCACTAGCAAGTCCTCTTTCGAGTTGCATGGACGTCATAAACCCTCTGTTACACGCTATGGGTCTAAAGAAAATCAAAACATAACATACAACGCTCGCACACAATATCCCCAAAAGCTGAATGTGTGGCCAGGTGTTTCAGGAGACCACATAATTGGTCCCTTTTTCATTGAAGCAAATTTAAAGGCGGAAAAATATCTTTTATGGAACACTGTGTTACCGTACACAGAAAACTTCAAAACATCGTAATGCACGATATTTAGTTCCAGCAACACGGTTGCTGAATAATGCAGTTATCGTATGTACGAAGAGGAAATTGTCGACAATCGGCTGGTCACTATAGGTGGAGTGCCATTTGCTGGCCTTCTAGGCCACCTCATCTGGCCTCAATTATTTTTTTTCTTATGGGGTTATGTCAAGTTCTCATTTTATGACTTTGAAAATGAAAGAGCTCATTCTATTGAAGAGTTACGTGAAAAGTTAATAGATTGCATGCGGAACATATCAGCCGAAACATTGTCCAATGTCCGCAGAAATTCTGTTGATAGGTTAGGACATTGCGCTTTTCAGCTTGGAAATCAATTTATTATCTTAAGTTTCCTTTTATCCTGGTTTTGAAGCAGCAAAATTATTTATTTATTTAACTATAAACATTATATATAAGTCCTTTACCATATTTAAGTAACACAAATGTATTAGATTGCTGAAAAATTGGTAACATTAAGTGATTCAAGATTTTTCTCACTAAACCGCATTCGTCGAGACAATAAAACATGCCTATATTTTGAAAAAGACCGTTCAACATCCACGGATGTAACACACACATAATTCAAATAATCGTTATAGCTAGATAACCGATCAAATGCACCACCACCAATGTGTAATCCGATTTGTGTCAGCACAATAACTGTTTATCACAATCTACTAATCTACTAATGTAGAGAATTAGGAAACAATGGTCGATTTCTAGGATTTTCTACGCCCGAGATTGTATTACATTTAGAAAGCGTAAAACGTTAACGGAGAATTGTACTATCCCGCATCAAGACTCGACTAATACTGATACTAGATACAGGAATCAGAGGGAGTGATTTTACAACCTTGAAGATGTACTATGGCTAAACGTTCTGCATAGCGCGAGGAGAGTGCGGCCCGTGTAAGCAAACACGTCTGACCAAAACATATTTTTTAATGGTAGAGCGGCAAACAAAATATAAATACAATACCGATAGTTGCTATATACTTTTCTAAAAGTCGCTACATAGTTATAGTAAGTTACTATAAACCGTATATAGAATAAACATCTTGTATTCGACGGCCGACAAAGCCGTCTAACATAGAGTCTCCAGAAACATCGCAGCCCAATAAAATGTACTCTATAGCGTTTATATAGTAAATCGGATAAGTTGTTTTGGGCTGAAATTACGCAAATATTTAGAACTATAGTGGGCACATGTTCATAATTATATAAGTTTTAATTTCAGACTTATATCAACATTTTGTAAATATTATTAGATGATTTCGCTATAAGATCATGTTTTCTCTATTGACAAGATTCTTCTAATTTCCTGTAAAAGTGATAAGCAAAACATGGGTTTTCTTTAAATGAAGTGAAGTAAAAAATAAAAGTGTACGATACTTCGCGCTGGAGGACGGTTGAGGTCCCTAATTAACCACCTTAAATGTCCTGCTAAGAACAAAATGAAGTTTTTATCCAATCTATTTCTCAAAATTTTCTGTCTAAATCGACTATAATTTTAATAATTCCCTGAAGAAGGTCAAACAGACCAAACTGGTAGCGACGTAAATTGTAAAAGTTTTATTACATTAAAGGGTTTTTTAATTAGGAAGTAGTTTTTTATTTACTTACTCTTCCGACTAAATTTTCTCATCTAATTATGTAATGCACTAAATCACGAAGTGAAACGTGTTTATTAAATTAGTTTTTTTAATGAAATGAATTTTAGTTGTGATTCGAAAGAATTTCTTTATAAGAAAATAGATTATTTTTTGAGCTACTATTCTCTTGATATAGAAAACATTTCATGGGATAAATAGAAATAAATGTATCACTTCGGCACAAATAAATAATCTAATAACATTGAGGACGTTTCCTTATTAAACCAAAAAGACAAACACGTGGATGTGGATAAACATCCACAGGAAAGTTGAATCAGTATATTATGGCACCAAAACAAATTATGTTTTGCCTTTAGATATATCAGCATCTCTCTTGTAAAGAGCAAATAATCAATAATCGAGAGTGGAAAAAATCAAAGCAACGTCGAATATAAAAAGAAGGGAAAACGAATTTCCAGCAAAATATTTTGTATAAACAAACACGGCGGGGGAATCGCGCTTTAGTAGGGGTAATTTATTTGTCGACACAAGAAGTTAAATAAATTTCCTTCGGTTTCCAGGCTCGTATAGAACGCAGCGTAGTTTACGTTACGGGAATGAAAATGGAACGATGTCGGTCGGACGAGATTGAAACATGGCAAATTGACAGAATGAAAAAATAAGATAAATTTGGCAAAAGTGCTTTTTATATCCGATGTAATTCGGTAATCCGATCCTGAGCGTATCCACCGACGCATTTACACAACACCGATGGATACACGGGAAAAAACTCCCTGTCGGTTCGAAATTTTGTCGGCTTAAATTGGATTTTTTTCCTCCCCCTTTTCTACTTTTTTTTTTCATTTGTAGTAGAAGTACTTGCAATTTTTTGAACTTAATTTAACATATTTTTTACCAAAATTTCAACTCCCTATGAATTTCTACGAACTAAATGTGGATATTACCCACCTTACAATTAATATGTTTGTTGAAGTATATTAATTATGAAAAGGGTATAAAATTATATGGGTAACGCGATCTATTCAATTAAACTACTTTTTTATGACCTCAATATTTTGTCATTTATTAATGACTTGTTCAGGAGATAATCCACAATATTATTACGGGATATGAAACAATAATAATGACAATATATCAATACTACTTACAATTTGAATACTTATAATAATATAAACTAAACTATTTTAATTTAGAAATGTTGAATAGTCAAAAAAACGTTTTTGTTAATACAGTAAAGTTACTAGATATTATGTAAAAATTACAATAAATATGGTTGAGTTAATTTGTATCTGTGTTAAAATTAATTGAATTTTGACTGTTGTTAAAATAAACAATTTCTAAAAATCCCCATTTTTTTGCAATTATTTTCAAAAGAATTTTACTGTTATCATAACTAAAATTGTGGTTTAAATTTTGAAAATGTAGGGACAAAGCACGTGAACGTATATTGAGTTATTCAATTTCCTAACATTTAAGAAGTACTAATGTAACAACTTTGACAATCACGACAAGAAATGTTATTATAATAATTATAACATCACTTTGGTCTAAAATTGGTGGCATGTCTTTAGCTTTAGTAGAGTTTGTTCTGATGGTGGTTAAATTGTATTTTACAATTTTTATGTTTTTAAAATCTTTAAACTGTTTAATTGCGCTATTAAACCTTTTTTATTTTTTTTTAACACTAATATTCTTGGCGTTGAAAATAATTATAAAAACTATTATTTTTGGAAATGGTACATATTAACAACAGTCAAAATTCAATTAATTTTAAAACAGATACAAATCAACTTATAATATTTTACATAATATATTTTTATTGACAAAAATTAAGATAATTTAATGTATATCATTTATAGCCAAATTGTAAGTATTATTGATATATTTTCATATCCTGTTATAATATTGAGATTATATAAAAGTAGTTTTAATGAATAAACCGCATTACCCATATAATTTTATACCCGGTCGGTACTCCTGCTTAATATCAGCTAATTATTAAATTCAGTTGAGATTTCATAATTCAGCATCTCATGTACTGAATTTAAATTTTTACAAAATCTATTTGTTAAGTGATTGTTTTATTACAACAATGGTAACCGTTAAAGTCAGTATTTTTTCTCTATTTTTCTTTTTTTTTCTCTAATTTTCTCTGCACTTTCCTTAGCTGTAGAATGTTAATCACACGCAACAAGAAGTATAGAAACCAAATGTCACTGCATAATTGAATATCCTTACTTAGATTCTGTGATGCGTTGTGAATATTTCTTCGAGATTTCACGTTTGTTTTTTGTTCGCTGTATTAGATACTTTCAAATTCTCTGAGTTTAACTGATTTTCATGCAATAACGAAGTGCATCGTAAGTTTTCACAGTGGCTGCACGCAGTGAAAGAAATTATTAAAGTAATGAAATATTCATTGACTCAAACAGCTGGCTTGTTTATATATGGGTAAACAAGTATTTATTTCTCTTAAATAACTTTATCACTACCAGATTCGATTCAAATGTGTATTGCAGTATTTGTTTTAAAAAAGTAAACTGGATTAGGTTAAATATTGTATTAAATTAGATTAATGTACCTGCACATTTGAATCAATTCGACTATTAACTACTTATTTAAAACTAACCGTTCGTTTACATCCAGTAATCAATTACTTGGTTGTATTAGTTACTATATTAATTCAAGGGTACCAAATATTTGCAGACTTATTTCATTGCACTGATTTAAGTTGACGTAGTATAACGTCATAGATATAACAATTTGATTAATGAGCATTACCGGGGATTATCCATTACCTGCTGGAAGGTACCGCGAAATTATTCAAATAAGATAATGGGTCGTATTAGGAGAAATTGAACTTCTCTTAAATAGAAAATAATTATGTTTTATTTAATGTTCAAATTTAATGTTATTTTACAGTAACAGTTGCTATTAATTTAAATACGTGAAATGTTGTTCTTATATATTATTATGTTTAAATATTAAAAAATGAGTGTATGGCGTTTTGTTTCCTACCATCCTAGCAACAAATGAATATTAATCTCGCTTCTCTTTGCGTTGCTTTTCGTTATCCATCTCTTTTGAGACTTATTTTCTTTTAATTTCTATACGACTTTTTTCAATTTTTTGCTTTTTTGTTGAATTTTTTGATTCCTTCTCTTTCTGACTAACTCGGTGGAATGGAGATTATACGTTTCTAAACAAAAAAAATGTCAGTTTCTTTTCTATATTCTCTATTCTAGGGCATTACAGCAGCTCTCAATCTGAAGAACGTTTAAATTAAAATTAAACAAAAAACATCTCCCATAAAATTAATAATTGGGTATAGTGTTACTTACACTTACCTGTTTTTTTCTTTTATTTTCAATGTCCCTTTAGACCTTTAAATATCTATAAACACAATATTTTGTACATACATAAAAAATTCTGGTATAGATTTTTCATTTACCAAATTACCGGTAATTTTTTGTCAATTTACCGGTTAATAAACAGATAAACTGGTATCCAAACCTTAGTTCACATAGCGTAAAATCAAACTGAATTAGTAAATGCATTATATCATGATGAGGAATTTATAATCAAAAAGTAGTATTTGGACGATTTAACCCGCCCAAATTTTTTTTGATGAACCAGATTCTCCCGTAACTTTAATTAACTCTTAGCTACAAACGAATGAATTTAGAAAAACTGGCTTCAATGTTTTGTTCAACATCATTTTTAACCAACAATTGTTTTATCGTTAATTTCTCAATTATATGGATGGCTTACTTGGTATAAATAGCGAATCAAATGCGTGGGAGCTATAGATGATGATATGGGCTTATCGTAAATAAATACGGTTGGAGTTGGTAGACCTGTATCTTTGTGTGATTTGCGTCCTATATCATTTTATTTTTCGATTTCTGCTGGCCCCAAATTTTGCCGCCCTGTGCAGGCAGATGCACACACAGCACATTCGGAAATCCGGTGCTGGTAATCATGCAATATATTTAATGTATTTGTAGCTACTACTACAATACTTTACGGTAATGTTAAGATCAAGACACGTGTTTGGAAGGTTTGAGAAAGGGAAACTTTAATACTAAAATTTCTTTAAATTAACTACATTTTTGGTTAGCTTAATCCCTTTTTCTTAATAACCTGACATTATTAATTGAACAATACTTATTGTTTAGTGAACTTGTTGGATTTGCTAAACCCCAAGAGAAAATATGACGGAAATAACTACACCAATTCCCTGATTAGTTATTTAGTAGGTATTTAGGTAGGTAACTCTGAAATATACGAAAATGTTAGGAACTTATACGAAGAAACTCCATCATTGTAAGAGCACTCGTATCTAGCTAAAACGTATGCACCAGCCGCCGCTGAATTACAGAATCAATTATATTTATATGTAAATAGATATGTTGAAATTAATCCATGCCTTGAAGACAGTATTATAGGTATCGTGATAAATAAAAAACACACACTCACATGTTTACTACGCAAAGTAGCCATCACCAACTATTTATCAATTATCTTTGTTTGTCTGGTAGTATAAAGCTGTCTTCCAATATAATTTGATTAAATACCATTAAAGGCAATTGGCTGTGAAATTGCCACTAATTTTTAAAGCTACAGGGAGCTAACGTCCGACTTCGTTTAATCATTGATAGTTTAATGATCATTATTTGTACTTAATTAATTAATAATAGTTGCATCAAAAGAACAACGGCGAACCTGTTAGTTTTTAAACAAAATGTATGTAACAAGTGCAAATATGGTTAAATTACAACCACTTCTCATATTTTTATGATTATTATCGAAGACAGGATAATTCTTCTCTACTAATGTTGTATTTAAAAATAATAATGTTTTATAGAGAGATAGTTTTACTAAGAAAGTAAATAAAAAAGTATTATCACACACCAATGATTTACAAACATGTACGGTTATAATCACAAAAACTTTTTAAACTTACAACCTTGCAATTACAATGACAATCCATTCAAGTTTATTTCAACCGTAAGTAAGTATCCAAACTATTTAATCGGTTTCTAACAACTTCATAGCGTCTTAAAGATTTGAAGAATATGATTTTATTACAATAGATCAAAATTTAAAATCAGCAATTATTTGAAGAGATAGATCCTGCAACCCAAAATGTTTCTTGGATGGTCCAAGATGGTCTAGGGGTGCATAGGGAAATTTAACGAGCTAGGCAAAAGGAACAAGATAATCTTTTAAGTTCCGCATAAATGCAACTTGAAAGTGATATGGAGCTGCAGATATACTCTAAGTACGAGAGTACATTGGGTATCGCAAATAATCTATCTCTAATCTGAGTGCCTGGGCACTTACTCATTCTTGGAAATTAGGAAGCAGGCACCTTTGCGAAAAAGGGTGCTGCTCAGCAATTTCAGGGACTAGAACCTGCCATTGGCGTAGCACCTACGTTACCTAAACAGCAAATTAAATTTTGGACAAATCACAAATTGCTCCGATGGTGGAACAACTGCCCTGGCTTGGTACATACGAAGGAGTGTCTCTCACCTATACATGTCAGAACCAAAGAATTGCAATGAACTTGACTGTAAACGTGTCAAGATAATTCTCTGTCTTTACAGATCACTGTAAATTCAGAAAGTATTTACACAGAATCCGGCTCTCCAATGAGATTGAATGCCGACTGGTTTAGGACGAGGAGACTGTTAAGCATATTTTGTCATTGGCCTGTCGCTACAAGAATGAGGTAAGTAACCTTCAGAAAGCTGGCCCTTTACTAAAGGACCTAAAAACAATCTCATTCGGCAAGATACTCATGGGAGCTAAGAAAATATCCGCTCTACAATAGGTCCTAGTGGTCGCAGTGGACGGGACGATTAATCGAACCATACGAATGACATCTCTAACTAATCTAATCTAATCTATAAGTTCTGGGACACACAGGAGTGGAAGCCAACGAAATAATATAATTTAAAAAAAAGGGCTGGCAGACTATCCTTAAGACCTGAACCCTTTTGCGGAATAAGCAGCATTACAACACTGAAGAAACTAAAAAACAAAGTAGAGCAGAGGAGCTCCAACTATTGGAAGAGCTTAAAGATTTAGAGAATGCATCAACCTGAATAAGAACAATATTCGTATATCAACATGGATCCCTTCAAGTCATTGTAAACTGAAAACACATCTGAGCAAGTTTGAATTAGTAAAAGAATCTGAATGTAGTTTTAGTGACGAACAAAATGACACACCCAGCCATCTCCTTTCAAATTGTGTAGCGCTTTACAACTCAAGGAAGTTGCACTTGCGTGAAATGCAACAGGGAGATTTATTTAACTTGGGGGCTTCTCTTGTCCTGCATTTTTTAAAACCAATAGGATTGGACGGCCAATAAAGGGTACAATAGATCATTTAGGTCGCAGTGTACTATCACCCTTCATTTGCATACATACTACATTCATTAATGTGAAGCTTCCACACCTGCCAAAAGTGAACAGCAATTATTATACTTAAAAAACAAAACATTCTTGCATTGCGTTGAGTTTTGGGCCATAAACTAAGCTAAATGAGTCTGTAGGAATCTGTAATTTTAGTACAAAAGAAGAAAGGGCTTATATTTTCATAATATTTGCTTTTTCGGGACTTAAACAATATTACAGATTTAACAGGACACTTGTGTCAGAAACTTTAAGAATCGCAACCGATGCCGGATTAATTAAGCTGTATTCTACTGCAACAGAAGACTGTTGGGAATTTTATTTAAAATATTGCTTTGTTTTTATGTTTTGAGAGTTGCCCACAGTTAATGGAAATTACTTTCAGTAATAATGAATCACATGTGTTTTGTTTTAAATTTATGATTCGATAAATAAAACTCTGATGTCCGCCAGAATTTAACAAGCATTCAAGTGGACTACAGCCCTTTGAAACTAGCAGTCCTTTGTCATCATTAAGGCGCAATTCCACTAAGGCAACTATAAGCGACATGTGGCCTGCTACATGTTTTCATTGCTTTGATCGAAAGACTCGGTGTAGCACGCGTGAGTGCGGCATATTACATGTTGCCTAAATGTGCCAGCGAGAAATTGCGCTTTTGGTCAGTTAAGTTGTCAGTTCCATATGCATACACAAGTAGGTGATATTAATCAGAGAGATTTTGATTACCAATAACTTAAATACATTATGTAGATGACAGAAAAGTACAATATTCTGTTACAATATCACGTTTTAAACAGGTAGCAAAACACATCCTCACCCAGAACAAGCGTTTTTACCATGAAATGTTAGTAGCATTATTATATGTACATATATTGTGTTCCACAAAAAAAAAGCTCAATAGATAGGTTGGAAGTAGTCATATCAAAAGTTATCATAAGTAGGTCCCAAATATTAAAAGTCGAATAAAAAGTGGGGTACTTCATTAAAAAAAAAATGAGTCAATGAGTGCATTTAATCTTAAAAGCAACCACCACATAATGCTGGCTTCCACTGGGAATTGATATATCGGAATGTTGCATACCTGCCTGTATGTATAAAGATTCGACTGAAAAAAGAACGTACGGCATTAATGTGGCATTTAAAAAAAATATATAAATAATAAATACAACATTTATTGTAACAAACACTTTATAATCTTATCTTAAATATAATTTAGGCAATGCAACAAAGATGTACAAAAAACACCAAGTTTGCCTATTCACATACATTCTTAATAAAATTATACCACACAATTTCAATATTTCATCGCTTTTTCATCGGAAATCCATTGTCCTGTGGATACTGCAAATGCTTGAAATGCGGATGTTCCGGCAAATATTCGGGAATTTGCAAATCGGTCTTTCCTGGTTGATAAAAACCATTTTCAAATATCTGTTGTTCATGCGCTTGGTTTTGATGTTCTTGGATTTGGTGCTGCTGTTGCTGTCCGTTTTCGTAATTTTGGTCTTCTAGAGTCACTGCCTGCTGATGCTGGATGTTGTTGGGTGGAAAATGTTGCATAAAGTATTGGAAGTTATGTCTCTCCGGAACACCGGAAAGGATACTATTAGGGTCAGGTTGGTGTTGATTCACGGTTATTTGAATAGGTGGACGTTCGGGTTGGTTCCCCATTGGAGTAAATCCGCTTTCTAATGGCACTTGTCCCTGTACCACTTGTGGCCCACCAAGATAGACTTGTGGTCGTGGTATAACTGGTTGATGAAGCTCTGGCACAAACTTCTGCACCACAGGCGGTTCGACAACCGGAGTATTATGAACCTCTTGAGGATGTTGATGCACAATATGAAATTGTGGCCCCACCGGGAAAGTTGGTGTTTTCTGCACTACATGTGGATGTTGCGGAATTAAATGAACAGGCACTGATGATGCGACTGGGAAAACCGCAGGTTTGTGTATAATTTGAGGTTGTTGCGGGGTCAATTGAACTGGTACCGACGATCCCAATGGCAGAACTCCTAAATTCGGAACGGGAATATTAAATCTACCGGGAAGGAGGTTTACAGGCACTAACGAGTTGTGATGTACAAATGTGTTAACAGTAGGCTGTACAGGAACTGCGGGATGAACTGGAACTGGAACAGGAGAAGGTGCAGGGAAAGAAAAATGTACATTGGGTTGTATTGGATGATGTACAGGTAAAGCAGGTTGTAAATGAACGGTAGGTACAACTGGTGCAGCAGGTAAAACAGGATGAACGGGGAAAGCTGGTTGCACTGGTACTGCAGGTTTTATTGAAACACTAGGAAACACAGGTTGTATTGGCTGCACATTAAAAGTAGGATTAGGTTGAATATTTACCGAAGGAGTAGCAGGAAACGAAGTGGGAGGGGCTGATGGTATTACTGGTTGGGCGAAATTCGGATCAGGTAGATTGTTGTCTGGTTCAGGGCCTGGCGCAGATGGTACAAACGGTTTGTCATCTGGTTTAAAACTATCCCATCCTTGGTGTTGCCATGGTTTCGTAGGTATATTAGGTGGCACATTAACTGGTAATGGTTTATTATAAACGTAACCCCCTGGTTTGTAAACGGGATTTATTTTCGGTGGTATCAAAGATACCAGAGGTTTGTGTACCGGTCTTAAATGCATCATATTCCTCATAGGTAGTCTGGGGTGCAAAGGTTTTGCAACTGGCACTAATTGCAATTTTACTGGTCTATAACCCAGAAAATATTTATAACCCGATGGATGGTACTTGACATGCTTCTCCAGCGCGTAATGATTTCCGCTACTGAAAAGCGTGCGTTTACTTTGTTCATTTTCTTCGGCGCTATCTCCCGTTTGTGTAATTGGGTCGATTTCTTCTAAACTCTGCTCTTGGAGAACTTCTGCCGAAACCAGCCCGATTATAAGCAGTAGAAACTGTAAATAATAATAATTGCCAGAAAAATAAACTGACTACCAATTATAGGATAGTAAAAGGTCCAATAAATGTAAGAATCAAATATATGAATCATATAATGTACGTGCTTTCCGAAATCTTTTAAAAGTAAAAATATTTGAATTGAACATAACATTTCAAGGATTTTTGCTAGATTATGTTAATTTGCTGTGCTGGTAAATTAGGGATTTTATTGGAAAAACAATATGTCGAGAGAAGTAGCAAGCATAAGAAAAAAGGTTGATCCTAATCAAATGTATTTTATTGCTTTACTACATGTTTTGTTTTTATATGTGCTGCTTAGCTTTCTTTTACATATTTAACGTTTAGTGTATTCTAAGAGTGTCAATTCTTTCTCTTATGCTTGGTGGAACGGAAATCCATTTTATTAACAGGCTTTTTCATGAGTCGCTGTGTTTACTCACTTTGATAAGTTACTATGTACGATACTTTTCAAAACTTAATTTTTAAGCGTGGTAATTAACGTAATAGGTCATATTTATCTTTTTATTACATTAAGATGTTATAGGAAGGTAATGTCAACGCAAACAGTTTCATCAAATATTTCTTTTTTTTTTGGAAAATGAAATCAAAATGACGTCTCAACCTTGCCTTTGAGGTAATACCAAGACATAGTTGGGGTAACACCTTGCTGTGTCATTCAAGTGATATTAAGCCTCTGTAGATAAAGAATGACACACAATTTACATTTTCTTTTTAAATTATAACAAACAAATTAAAACAACAGTTAATCAATAAAACTTTATCGCTTCAATTTTAAAATTCTTGAAGTATAAAATACAAATAATATAGATTATTAAAGCAGAGTAATCTTAATATAATTAAAAATTAATAATTTCCTTTAACGTGCTAATCATTTTTACTGAAAAGGTGATTATTTAATTTTTACTCTCATTTTTACACTATATCGGTTTCATTAAGTTTCTAGATTACGGCTGCCATTCAGTCGGATATATGGGAACGACTGCAATATTTTACCCCGATATTTTACAGAATATGCAAAACGCAAAATTTCTGTTATTAGCTGTCCTGAAGATATGTAGTCATAGTTAAGAGTGACCCTACCTTAGCTTTGATCGTAATTCTGAACCAAATTACCCAATAAACTTTGGACCGGATTAAACAAAAGAATGATATTGAGCTTTTACAAATTATAAATCAAGTTCTCTTTCTAATTTCAGGGAATTACTCAAGATTAATACCTTATAAGATTTGTTCCTTTAAGAAAGCATTACAGAGAAGGGCGGGAAATGTAAAAAGTTCTGAATCTTTGTTTATAGCCCATTTCAAAAGGAAGCAGTTTACACGAAATATTAGGTTTTCGTTACAAACGCGTGCCATTGTTTTATTTCCCAAGTATCATGAGCTTCTAATCATCTCTATCCATAAAAGAAATCAGCCCTCACTGAAATGTCAACTGGCAACCCTATCCTAGACTTCATAAAAAAATTCTCACGATGAATTGGCAATTGAAAAAGCTCAGATAAGAAAGAAGATTCACAGCGAAATTAATATATGAAATTATGCGAGGTATAGATTGAGAACAAATAATCGCGAATTACAAGTAAGAAGCTAAAACCTGCAACATAATGTCTATTCCTTTGAAGTGTGAAGTATTCAAGGGGTTGGGATAGTTTAAATGTAAAAAAGTGCATTTTTTATTACATTAGGACTCTTCCTTTTGAATTTTTCAAGCGCTGCATTTTACGACAGCGGGGGTGCGTAAAATTAGTTTTGAAAATATTGTGCCAACTGCAACAAGCAAATAACGTAGGAATTATAAATTCGAAAAAGGATTATTTTATGGGAAAGCTCCATAGAAAAAGTCTCGCTAATCCCCACATATCATTGCTTTGCTTTTGGGTAGATTCTAAGGAAATGAAAAGTGGCTTTACATATTCATTTCCCTTTTCTCAAAAGTAACAGATCGAAGATATTTTTTTATACAAACACACTTCATTTAACTCTTAGAATAAAACACAAAGATATTTTTTTTCCGACAAAGGAGCATAAAGATCGCCATATTCTAAAAGTCGATCCTGGGCAGATAACTTAGCCGTTTACCTTTCCGAATATTTTTTTGAAAGATTTATCAAATTATTCAGGAGACTCTTCCGAAAAAAATGATATCAATTTCCAGCAAATTGTATCAGTACTTTCCAACCTTCCTTAACCGGCAAACGTGCTTGAGTAGTAGAAAACTAAGAAAGAAAAAATTCCACCAAGCTTTAAGATTATAACTATTTCTAATATACACGCACAGTTAACACTGATAATTATGCCACTATAACATTTCTTCAGCTATCTTCTTTCATCTTCACTCATCTTACCTCCAGCTTCATTATATGATGTTAAAAAATATCGAAAACACTCACAAAACAGGCACCAATAAACTAATTGCGAATCTAAAAATGAAGCACCTAACATCGATTTAACATCAAGACTAGCCCCGATCCTACTTTCTTTTTGTTTTTATATCACCATTGCCTTCTTACGAGTGCAGTATATCAATGAGCTGGCAGAGGAATTTCTATTTCGTATATGCTTATTTGTGTGTAGTCCAATGTCACCATCGCAACGAAGAAAGTGTCTCCATATTTGTAAAGTAATGTCGCTAAAAAGTTACATTACAATTTAACGCTAATACTATTCTTAAAGGACGGCATTCCATGTTAGCACGTGTATTTATACACGCGTAGATAAATGTAGACACGTAAGTACGAATTTTAAAATCGTAGATGTCAAGTTTAATTTTCATCACACAGCGTGCGTTGGACTAACTGTAGACACATACGTATATCATAATATGTATTCGAGACGCGTACATCTTCAGCACCAACACCTTCCTGATTTGTAAATTCCAATGGCTTTTATCTGACTGAATAATCTTGTATGCGGCTTTAATATTCTAATGGCCTGACAGAAATCTGTAATATGAGATACCTGTGTTCAATATATACATTTAGGAATTGCCGTGCATATAATATTTAATTTGTCATGTATTTTTCTCCAATAGAATAAATTAGTTTCGTTAGAAAATGACCAACTTGCAAATTATTCCATAAATTACGAGAAATCAATAACAGTATTAAATTTTAATATAATAGATTAAATTAGGGTTAAGGTGGCTATGAAAACCTGTTTCACCGCAACCTTTTTTAAATGTATTGTGGCGCCCTTTATTCTAGAAGATTAATTAGGCCTATCACCTTTGAGAGTAGCTCCTTCACATAGCCATCTTCTCCAAGGCCAGTAGTAGAAAATTTGTCATCAACATACTATTGCGTTAGCAAAAAACATAAATTGGGCATTCTTCGTCTTTTTTTTGTCGTTTCGTCAGAATGAACAAACACCAAACGTTGCCTGGGTTTTGATATGCGCAAACCTATTTATTCTACAGTGACCAGTCAGTACTTCTTAGTAAATTTAGCCTTTGTTGCTTTAAGGACTGTTTTCCCCGTCTCCGATGAGGTTTGTCACCCACTTTTGGACTTGCTTTGTATAAATTCATTGATGGATGTTGCTACTTGTAATTTGGAAAGGCCAAACGAAGGGCCATTTCCTAAGAATAATCTTGACGATCTTCATTTAGCCAGTATATCCACCGCCTCATTCCCCTTCACCCGCATGTGGTGCGGAAGTCTCAAGACAGTGGTTTTATTATGCCTAGCGTCAGCCATAATCCACAAGGATTAACCAGCACGTCATATTAAGACTAATACCTCAATTTATCCTGCACAACCAGCTACACCAAAGCTTATTTTCGTTCGTTGCTTTGTGGATGGCATGTAAATCTTCGATCGAGTCCCTAAAATATATTAAAGTGTATAACATATAAGCTGTCTGTGTATTCGATCAAAATTATATAACCCGACAAGCACAGTAGCTAAACTTCCCATAGGCAAATTTAAAATTGATCTTAAGAGTGTTTTGGCATATTTTCCACGTGTTGGATTAGACACATAGACGACATATTTCGGAACGGAAGAACGGAAAATTAAACTGAACTGCAAAGTTAAGTTAGTTAGGGTCAGTTAAAAACTCTAACATTGTAGTTAATTACAGTCGTTCGATTCACTTTTACTGCTATTTGCGTTTCCATATAATTTACATTTTTTTTTCAATTAAATTCCATTGGATACATTGTATTTTCGCAAAATATCCGCATATCAAAATAAATAAGGCTTCACTAAAGAAAAATGAATTCTATTTTCCGATAAACATTTTTCTTCTTGAAAACCTCTTAATATTTAGAATTTATGAACTACTACTGGTTGTCGGGTTGGGTGTTCTAAATTCGCTTCGGCTCAGTCAGTATAGTTTTCTTCGTAAAAAACTTTTGAGTTACATTTGATTTGTTGAAACTGTTTAGGGTTTAGTTCGGTACTCGGCCCTGTAACAATTTCTAATCAGGGACTTACACCGGTATTTATTTCGGTATATTATGAAATACCGGTATAATACCAACATTGCAATGGTATTTTGTAATTAACATTGTTTAAATCTGTCAATACCGGTTTAAGTCCCTGCTTATCTCCCAAGTTTATGCGTATAGGTAGAGGATTACCCTCAAGCTATATAATGGAGGTTGGTGGAAGATTTCCTGGTACACTCATGCAGTTGTTTACTTTCGTTATTTCTTTGCTATTGGAAATATAAGCTTTTATTATGTTCAATTTCTTTCCTTCAAAACCGTAATACTGGGTTTCTCTATTCATTTTTCTTTGGATACGGTATCGAAGGCCGTACTACTGCTTTTTAACTATAACTTATGATGTCATTTTCTAGTATCTTAGTTGTTGTCAATATTTTGGATGCTGTCTTACTGTATTCATTTGCTTTTTATTTACTTAACCTTTTCTTTTTTAATAATTTTTTAGAGAAACGTTATTTTCAACCACTTTAACATTTAAAATTCATTACTATTTTGTCTTTGTTCGAGGTTACAACTTTAAAGTGTGTAGGGTCACCAGTACCACAGTTGTGAGTATTTTTGTCTACAAAAGAGTAGTTTTGTTAGTTTCCATATTTATTGGAGACGAGTTTTTGAACGGTAGAACATATAACTATCTAATACTGTAAGAATAATTTCAGGAAAGTAGTTAGCAATAGACTACTCGAAAAGTGCAAACTTGAAACATGCGTCAACCTTTAAATATTTCAAAAACTATAGAATTTAAAGAAAAACAACGGGTCGCAAATAATGCAATAAAATTCCATTTAACATGATTGATTTCAAGAGCTTGTGTACTGAATACTATTATAAATTCAAAATATTATCTTAAATAAATCACAGAAGTGTCAAATTCAAGTGCTTACTTGAAGTTCTAAAACCTGATCAATCAATTCGGTGGAACACTCTGTGTAAACAGTAAACTGTCCCACGGCAAATTCAAATATAACTTGCTTTTATAATTGTAATTCATTGCCATATTTGCAATTAGTTATGTAAAGGGAATTGACGTCTTCAGGGCAATTTCTTAATTGGCTTCGCCCTCAGCGGAGATGTAGCAGCATGTTATGCAACAAATTAAATAATTATGCATAATTCACGTTCAGAAACACGAAAACGGAACACCAGACATTTTGTGCGCTGGTCTTTCTTCTTTACCCAAGCGAAAATTATTCAAACGGAGCGATAACGAGCCGGCGAGGTGCAACGACTTAGGTGACGTAAGATGCAAGGAACACGAGAAATTATAGATGCACAAGCGAATCCACGAAGCAAATAAAAGCTTGAAGAGGAAAGAGGTATTACTGAGAAATGAAAAAACGAATGATACGATGTGCCCTGCATAACAAGGAGTCCACGATGCGCACGTACACCTCGTATAAGAGGGCATCGAATAGGGTTGAATCAAATGCAGCGACGTGAATTTGTCTGGGTATTATATTTTTTAAAGAGGTCTTGCTCGTGCACTGGCGCACATGCAGACGAGCCCGCCTGGTGCCCTGCGTCAGTTTACAACTTCAACAACGTGTTAAATCTGAGGAAGTGGGCGTTTAATATTTAATAGACGTTGAGGGTAGACGACGACAAAACGATCAAATCACATGACCAGACACCTAAATTATTTAAGCTACTACAGCTAACGTCTATACATGTATACCGTACACTGCCTGTCAGATCTAACGTTCTTGTCTATAGACAGATAGATAGTGTATTTCATCCAATTGACTGCAATAGTAGTATAGGTCAAGTAAAAGCACAAATTCTGATTTAGACTACAGCTATATAAAAGTAAATAACTAAAGTAATAAAAAGTAAATAATTAAATATAGCTTTCTTCTTTCATAAACTCAGAAAGTGGGTAAAACGACATCTAGTTTGTTAATACATTTTCTATAATTTTATATTTTATATTATTACACTTGTATTTTCTACACCATTGGTAAATGAAAATACACATCTACAGGGTGAAAAGTTGCACGCTGTAGACTGCATTCTAGGCGACTGGAAATGGGAAGAACTTCAGCTAGGCGTACCTATACCTACGCACGAGGCCGCAGCACAGATATATGTACCGTGAGATCGAATAATACTGTCCTGATCCTACTCCACTTTCCACAAAGATTATATATCAATATTTACATCCACTGTTTCGAATGAAGTTAGTTAATAAAACATAGTAACGTCACAGTATAATACAGTAAGGACATGCTCGCAAAAATCCATTGTTCTTGAGTGGTCCGTTTTGAATGACCTTCAAGCTCAGCTACCATTTTGTAAAGCTGTTGCCGGGAATTTTCAAACGTGTAGAATAATTTATATTTTATGAAAAATAGATAAAAAAATACACAAATTTGTGCGTTTTTTTATTCTGATTTTGATGCAAATATTAATGAACAGTTTACAGTAATAAAAAACACGATTCCAGTAACATAATGTTTGATTAAGTGATACATATATTTGCAAGTGTTTTACGATAATTATATGTTCATATTCTTTCCTTTTTGTGAAATAAATCTTTGTTTATATTCTTATAGTGCAAAATATTCTTCCAGAAATAAATATGTTGTGGTTCTTTCTCAAATAAATTAATAAAAATGCAACAGCACCGGTGGAAGGGACTATCAAATTTCTGACACGAATACACAATAACCTTTAATTAGGGTTCAAGAGTTATGACTATATCGTTCTGTGCGATACAAAGATTGTTCCATTTTATTCGACTACTTTATTTCTAACATCCGACCCTGCACTGGTTTGTCAACAGTAATGTCCGGGGGTACACAAGTGGATAGAGTTTCAACGTAGACTATATATATCGAATTGTCTATAATGTGAATAAATGCGATTAAAATTTAACCAGTATAAATGCAGTTCAAACCAAAAATCACATTATTTTAAAAAGTGAACATAAAATGAATTAGGTTAGTTATTGCGATAAATAGCAATCTAGCTTAAAATGTGCATCTAACAAATAAATTGATTTAATGTGACTTAGGAATCTCTGCACAGCGCCAATAGTTCTTCTTATTCATGTACTTTCTTAATTCTTGTCGTGTCGTATATATTAGATTCATTCGGAAATCCCAAGAAACTGCGACAATCGTTAGCATCACAATTTATCTTGCGAGAGTGACTGGCACTACAACATGATACCCATTGGTGTCTTCTTTCACGGTTATTTGATTTATTTCACTTAAACCTAACAATATAATATATAAGAAAGTATGTAAATGTTATGGCTACCGGCCACCGATCTTACCTTTTACACAAGAATATCATAGTTCATTAAATGTTTTTAAAACTGCAGGGGTAATTCAAAACTAATAAAATACGTAAGATAAATAAATAAAACAAGTAAAGCATGTAGATTAAACGGATGAGTAAACTAATTTGTGTAGATACGAACGTAAACAATAATAAACTGCCATTTTGGGAAGCTGTTGTTTGTGTGAAGTTAGGTTTAGAAATTTGGACGGCTATAACTCATCTCTTGTCCTTACTCAGTGTACTCTGGTAACGTGTGGTCACTATGCGGTTTTTATCTAATTGTGCATATGCAACTTAATATACACTAATGTCAACCCGGACAACAAGTGTAGTGCATCTAAGCTATGAGTCATTCAACTAACTCCCGTACAAAAATAACGTAATGAACATTTTTCAAAACAGTATATTTCTGATAACAAATACAACCAGGTTTAATTAAAGGTATAGAAAGTTTAAACAATATGTATTGTAAAAATACACATTTATGTGATATCTTAACTTATATCAAACATTCTTCATAATTTATACAAGGTACTGAATGGACAATAATAGATGGATGCTTTTCATAGCTATACGTTCTACTACAAAAACATAATATAAATTAAAAAATAAATAATAAATCTTTTGTTTTGGGGTAGATAGTGTTTTGGGTCCTGTACTTAATTGTTATAAATGACATCGTCGACTTTCTGGTTAATTACAAAATAATTATGTGTGCTGATGATACTAGTGCTATTGTATCAAGTCTTAAAATATCTTAGAAATGGAAAATCAGTCAAATGCAGCCTTGAAAGATATAACAACATGGTTCAGTAACAACAAACTATATTTAAATGCTAATGAAACAAAATATGTAATTTTCCATACTATTCAAAATACAACGCAACTTGATTTCCATACATCTTCACAAAATAATGAAATAGAACGAGTTAATGAATTTTTTTTAGGTATGACAATAGACGAGACATTATATTAGAGTACTCATTGCCAAAAAATTATAAGCAAATAAAATTCTAGCTGTTACCAAATACCCAATCTTAGGGCCATAATTAATCTTAAATCTTTATTATCATTTTATTATGCTAATATCCACAGTAGATTATCATACGGTATTACTGTTTGGGGTGCATCACCCGCACGCGCGAAATGTATTTTTGGCCTGGAAGCGTATTATTTGTTGCATGGCTGCAAGTAACTCTAGGGAATAATGTAAACCTTACTTTAGAAAATCGAATATCCGTTTAAAACATATCCACAAAAATAAACGGGAATTTCTGTGCAACAATGATGTCCACACGTACATATGATACTAAGTTTAAACATAATTTTCATATTATACATATTATACAGAGTGTTTGCAGTCGGACTTACTTCTGTTTAATAAAAATGAAATACTTATATATGGGCCACGAAATAATTAATCTAAATCTAAAATATCGGAGGTAAAATGTCGATATGTAGGAATAAAAACATCGATATTTTGGACATATCGATATATTTTTATCAACACCATGCGTGCCCGCTTCGAAATCAACCAGACAAAGTGAGATTTTCGCCAAACTTATGTTACCATCAATATGTTTGTTACCGATAATGAAATAAATGTTCCGTTTGTTCTGAAATGGATATACCCAATTTTTAGCGTGTACATGTGCATTTTTTTAGTTACATTAGTTAGTTACATTATACACTTCGCCTGAAATATTTTTCTCCGACATAAGAGAAACCAGAATAAATAGACACGAATCACTTTGTCACTGTTACGGTAATGTCAAGCACGTATGTAACATGAAAACACCCATTGCCAAATTTGTCCACTTGACATTCCATACTCGGGCTGCAGTGAAAGTGGTATACATACACATGTAAATATTAGTACATTAGAAGCAAAACAATGAGAAAATATAAGGAAAAACGAAATAAAAATTATTAGTATTTATATATAGACACGCTGTTTGCAATTAAAAAGGCACCACCATATTATATACTTAGATATTGCTCTATTTTCTACATCACAGATGGCTACAATTTTAATGTTTGCATTAAATGCATGAACATAAAGGAATTACAAAATTTTGTATTTATTTTTATAAATCATTACTTTATTTAATAGCCACGAATTAATTTATCTTTATAAATACCTTACTCTTCAGATCTAAATAAAATTATTATATATACAGGGTTTTCCACAGAACTGGCTGGTTAGAAGTTTTCCGGCTTAACGAAATTCCTCAGTTTTAAAAAAATTGGGGTTTTGCAACAATTGGCACTTACTTTCTTTCTAAAATATTTTTACCTTTTTTGCACTTCCGGTTAACCGGAAATCGCCACGAACTTTGTTATTTTAAATGGAACACCCTATATATTATTATATTTTTGAATTTACCATAAAATTCTATTACGATTACCATAAGGGTATCTTATACCTATCCTTCACTGTTTCTAAGATATTACGATTTTTGTTAAAATTTTGACATTTACATTGTTGTATGTAATTGATTTATTCTCACTTGATTTAAGTGTCAGAAATCTCCGACTTTAAATCAACAAGTACTAACATTATTTTACCAAAAACGTGGAAAAAAAAATCAGTGACATTATACAGGCTGTTTAAAAATTAGTGACATATCCAAGAATTTTGAATGCTGCAAAACTTAATTTTTTCAAATAGAACACCCTGTACATTTTTCTATTTTTGGATGTACAATTAAATTCTATGCCGATTTGCTATAGCATTCCCTATACCCATCTTCAGCAGTTTTCTTTTAAATTACTCGTTTGGTTAATTACCGCTTTCAAATGGCCGAATAATTTCTATCTGGTGGGCCGTGACATAACATCACAACAATTTATTATTATTAGTAAGTATTATTGTTATAATCATTGTTTGTTACACGTCGCGTGTTCAAATCGATGAATATTATTGTGGAACTTATGAATTAGATAATGAAAAATATTGGAGGAGCTTATTCTAACCTAGATACTATAATTTACTTTAGATTCACTGAGAATGCAAGAAGAACTTATAGAGAATTCAATGTAATTAAAGGAATTTATTGGTTGTTAATATATCTAACGGAATCCAGAAAATTTTGACATGATTTCTCTTAGTAGCTTGGTTTCAAATTAAGGGAAATGGCATAAACGATAACGACGACAACTTAACAAAAATTGTTTCACTAAAACGTAGTGTGCTTGTCAGACAAATGTTTTAAAGTTTTTCATATATTAAAGTATTTACAAAATTATAAAAGTTTTTATGAAGAATATTTAGATACATGTATACTTAACAAATGCAATTTACAAGCAGCATAAACTTGAACCATGACATAGAGCATCAAAAAAAATGTTCAATGTGAATTCCGTTTACGTCCAAGCATTTTACTATTCGACGTCATAATGTGTCGCCTTATACTTCTTCTCACTTCAACTGGGTCTAGTTCATCAAACGTTCTCGTCACACGAATCATTAAATCTTGCTTGGTAGTACCGAAAGTTGCGTACAATGTGTAATCTGTGTAATGTATTATTTCAAAGTTTTCTGAATTTTATTAGATATATTAGCCGAAAATAAATTCCTATAATTACCGTAAATTCTTTATAAGTTCATCCTGCATTCTCAGTGAATTTAAAATAAATTTAAAGTATCCAGGCTAAAATAAGCTCCTTCAATATTTTTCATTATCTAATTCATAAGTTCCATAATAATATTCATCGATCTTATCACACGACGTGTAACAAACAATGATTATAACAATAATACTTACTAATAATAATAAATTGTTGTGATGTTAATGTCATGGCCCACCAGATAGAAATTATTCGGCCATTTGAAAGCGGTAATAAACAAAACGAGTAATTTAAAAGAAAACTACTGAAGATGGGTATAGGGAATGCTACAGCAAATCGGTATAGAATTTAATTGTACATCCAAAAATAGAAAAATGTACAGGGTGTTCTATTTGAAAAAATTAAGTTTTGCAGCATTCAAAATTCTTGGATATGTCACTAATTTTTAAACAGCCTGTATAATGTCACTGATTTTTTTTTCCACGTTTTGGTAAAATAATGTTAGTACTTGTTGATTTCAAAGTCGGAGATTTCTGACACTTAAATCAAGTGAGAATTAATCAATTTACTACAACAATGTAAATGTCAAAATTTTAACAAAAATCGTAATATATTAGAAACAGTTGAAGATAGGTATAAGATACCCTAATGGTAATCGTCATAGAATTTTATGGTAAATTCAAAAATATAATAATATATAGGGTGTTCCATTTAAAATAACAAAGTTCGTGGCGACTTCCGGTTAACCGGAAGTGCAAAAAAGGTAAAAATATTTTAGAAAGAAAGTAAGTGCCAAATTGTTGCAAACCCCAATTTTTTAAAACTGAGGAATTTCGTTAAGCCGGAAAACTTCTAACCAGCCAGTTCCGTGGAAAACCCTGTATATAACATTTAGCGATCTCTCTGATGTGTAATTTGTGCATCATGCCCAGTAATATTTTATGTGACAGGTGGCACACTTGTGGATGCACTAACTCACCTATCAAGATGACAATTTTGTATGTTTTCAAGGAACAGCGTGTACCTTGTGAATGGCAAGAAAATGGTCCACAGCGCGGTATAGATAATTAAAAAATGCCATTATCATATTAAAAAAACAATGATGCTAAAAAAACTTTTTCATCTACTAACGTCTTAAAAATCACTTCATAATTTAGGTTTACAGATTTATCTAATATATTTTTTAAAATGATATCGAGAGTCCTTTAGCACAGCAACTTAGTTCATTCCTATTAATCCTGCAAACAAAGTAATTTCCGTTTCATTATAGAAATCCCACTTCAGAAGCATTCGTTTAGGACTCGAAATTGAAAATCTGTCCGAACCACCACAGAAGATGTTACTAGTTAATTAAAAAAGAAGACAAAGGAAAATATTGAGAGGATACGGTCAAAGGACACAACGGTCGAGTCACTGATCTAACCTGCCGGCAAAGGAAAAAAAACATGAGAAAAAGAAAGAACAAGCAACCCGACAACCAGAGAAGATGTTTCATTTTCAGCTAGGTATGTGCTCACTACCAACGGTATATAATCAACGTCTCTAGCGGAGAAAGCCGTAGTACACATCCAACAATTGAGTAAAGTTAATAAAATTGTTTTTTTCTTCCATTTCAGTTCAAAAAATTGTTTCAAACATCTGATACGTATCAAATGTAAAATATTATTTATCGGAATATGTACTTCACTTTTAATGTCGATTTTTATTCGACACATATTCACAGCTTTAGTTCATAAGCCGAACTAAATAATGTCACAGATTCAAACAATGTGAGAGTAGGTTAAAATTTAGGTTATGGGATGATTGACTAAAACAACACATGTTCCAAGGTATTTTCAACGTCGCTCAGGTGAAATAACAAGTTGCATTTGCGCCCAACTAATCGAATTCGAGTAATGGAGTTTGTCCCTATTTCCTTTTTAGATTACTGGAAGAGAAGCTGAAATGTTTACATCGTTGTAGCATCGGAGTAGCCGTATATCCTCCTTTACACACATTCACACATGCTTTCTTATTCTCTTTTCCTACTATAACGTTTATTTATCTGTTCTAATTGCGATGTAATTATATAGTAATTATTATAACCCCAACAATTTACAAAACATTTTGTTATGGGTTGAATAAATTTTCAAATATATATTATTTCTTTTTATAACCCATAGATACAAAGTTCTCATATCAGTGTTTCAAAATGATATACAATTTTAAATCATAATATCGAAATATTTCTACAGCTGAAAAAATTATAGTTCTTAAGAAAAAAAAGGAAATTGTAATCCAACTTTCTGTTTTGAAAATTTCATCATTATAAAAATAAAATGTCTGCATTTTTAATGCCGTATTAGGATATGTTATACAATATGTTCTAGTATCGGTATGAACGTAGTTTCATTTGCCTATGCAGTTATGAGTAGTGGGGGGAAGTATCGATAGCGACTATCGATAAGTATCGATAGTTTTGACTATCTTTAACTATCGATAGTTGGTTATCGATAACTATCGATAGTTGACTATCGATAATTATGGATATTCGAGTATCGTTAGATGAACGTCGTCGTGTCAAATTCAATAGAAACTACAAGCATCGTCCGTCTTAATGTGTTATTATATTTTGTATATAAATAAGCTAAAGGTTTGTGCTAATTAAAACGTTTGGATTATCAGTCATCAACTATTCACTGAATGGAACTAATTCTTTCTTTTGTAATATCTATAGTAGCTGGTATGAAATGAATGAAACGAATGCTCAAGGTTGCTTTCACGACGTGAGCGGATACATTTCGTAAAAAGCAAAAGCAAGCAACTTCATTCACAGCATGGCTTTTATAGTGGATTACATTTTAATTTTTAGAAAAATAACATAATACCTAACAACTTATTGATAAAATATATAGAAAAGTGGTGTGTAGAGATCTACTTCCTGTACAAGCAATGAATAATGACTGCTTGAAGCCGTATTATGCAGCGGATGATCTGCCGTAAATGATAGTGAAACTTCATTCTTAACATTCATGTTCACTTCACCAAAAATGCATATCATGCGACTCATATCGTGAAAATTTGTAAAAAATCATAAACGCCCACATTTCTAAGACATGCGAGTGATTTGATACTAATGAGGTCATTCTTCAGACTTGTAAAATTGCTACTTCGTAAACAAGAAATTAACCTTAACTTTCGCATTGTGTGTTCGTGCTCTGCAATTTCCAAGCATTTATCACCATTCGTTCCAACATTTTGTTCCATCCGTATAGCTGCTGAACCGATCTTACTATCTTAAACTTGCTTCTCACAGAGCTTATAAATCGTCGCCCTGATTTCGAGCCAATCCAAAACTCAACAGCTCCTCTTGTAATCTGGAATAATATCATCGTCTACCGAACTACATGTTTCTTCCTACTCTTTTTTGGCATTTTCTAAATCGTAAGTCAATGAAGTCGATCATAAGAAATTTCTCTCGCTCCTCTCGCAATAGTATTACGATATGCGTCCGCCAATAGTGGCCAAAGCCGTGCGGACACGCTCTTCCCGGCCTGAACTCGATTATCTTCCACTTACAGTCGTTACTATAAGCCTGTTCGTAAGCACGGCGATCCAGCCTGCTATGATCGATTCTCACGCTATCACCGCTTTGCACAGAGTCGAGGAAATTGCATTATTAAATGCTCCTTCGCAAATACTGCCATTGCTATTTCCTTGGACTATAAGTATATTGATGGAGTTTCCAAGATTGCTGCAATAGGCAATTGGAGACATCATGGGGCCCCTCTTGGAGATATTTAGGGCTAGCCAAATCATTTACACCATTAGCCGTAACATCTTTCATGCTGAAGACTATGGAAAAATATACACCTTAATATTACAGAAGGAGCACTTGCTAGATCTCCTCTGCATCCTCTGCAATGGGCATACCAGAGGGGCAAATAACGCGAGACTGCCCTGCGTAGTTTTGTGGGGGACTTGAAAGGAGCCTACATCAAGAGGAAGTTTTCCTTGCAGTGTTTTTAGACATAGATGGCGCCTTTGATAACACATCAACGTCCTCCATCAACCGATCCTTAATGGATCGGAACATTAGTTACATGACCAGCAGATGGTTTGACTGCATGCTAAGAAGCAGAGTGGTCTATGCCCAAATGCTAGATAAAAGCCTAGTCATGAGGGCCACTACAGGGTGCCTTCAAGGAGGAGTATTGTCACCACTGTCGTGGAGCTTGGTTGGGGATGATCTCATCAGGTCATTAAACGACAAAGGAATATAGAGGCAGGGGTTCGGTGATGACATTATTATAGTAGCTAAAGGGAAGTTCCCGGCCGTAGTGGCAGGCATGATGTGTAACGACTGCGAATGGTAGAGGAATGGTGCCTTTCACAAGGACTCTCAGTTAATCCACAAAAAACAAAGTTGGTTGCTTTTACCAACATGAGGAAACTCAATTACCTAGGCGCGGTTAGACTGTTTGGGCAGGAGCTACAATTAACCAGAGAAGTAAAATATCTGGGTGTTACACTCGATGCGAAACTGAGCTGGAAAAAACACTTAGTCAAAATAACGACCAAGGCTACGCAACTATTCTGGCGCTGCAGGAGAGTTTCTGGTAAAACGTGGGTACTAAAGGCGAGGGTGATCCATTAGCTATATACGGCTATGATAAGACCGGCCATGACATACGCGGCAGTGGTCTGGTGGAGAAGAACAGAACTATCCTGCATTGCATGGGAATCACTGGTGCTATCAACAGTACAAGGACCGCTCCTTTGGTGACCATTGTGCTTCATAGGCTCGTGTGTGGAATTATCAACGACTCTACTAAAAGAAAGATTTGGACCTAGTTAGATAAAGAAAGTACAAAGAAATGGAGGTCGACTGAAGGTCAACTCCATAAGCGCTAATAAGGAATGGGAATGCCAAATTCTCTGATAATCTACTCAGATGCAGTAAGAAAGAAGTTAAAATGATTACTAGGTTGGTAACTGGACACTGTCCCCTGAAAAAGCATTTATACAACACAGGTCGAGTAAGCGAACCGTGGTGCAGAAGATGTGAACTATAGGAGGAACGAGTTTGCATGTAATCTGCACACGTGAGGAATTGAATGTACTCAGGTAGAAACATTTCGGGAAGGATCTATTGGAGCCCTCGAGGGTTCTCAAGTTTCCACTAGCAAGGGACTGAGCTTTATAGAGAACCCAAGCTATTCGAGTGGAAGTAAGAGATTTAATATGGACGGTACAAAGAGCACCTAACTCAAGTACCTGGACTATAGGTACTCACCATAACTTCAAAAATATATATATAGATGTACGTGAAGGAGCCTATGTGGAATCCTGTATATGCTACGCCTCCCTTAAATGGCCTAGAACGATTTTCCATCGAAGTGAAGGGACAAATACTAAAACAGTGTTGGAAAGACAACAAAGTAAGCCTTAATTTTAGTACATGTAATTCTTTAATAATTACAATTTTTGTTTTGAATTGAAAAGTCTGTTTATCCATTTATTGCAGTAAAATAGAATTAAGAATCAGAAACTTCATCCTATGGTGTTCTCTACAGCCTTAATTACCGTGCAAATCAATACAAACTTAAGTAACATACACCAATTTTGTCACAGCGTTTTTCCAGATCAGTCCTGCGAACACAGGAGGCAAGCAAAGTACAATATTAAAAATTATGGTTATCGATTAAGAAATTAACAAAGACAATCATTATGTATAATTCTTTCGCCAATTTATAACATACCATGTATATAGACATGGTATTTGCTATTTTTAACTCTTTTTTTTTAATATGTTCTAACCACAATAAAATGAAAAAGAGATTATACGTCTCCAATCTCTAAAATATCTTTCTGCACATGCTTGTGACACAAGAGAAATAAAAATGATCAATTTACGGTGAAACGCGACCAATTTCTCGTGACATTCAGTAATTCATTATAATCGAATTAAAGTCAGGAACAGTTAAGCGCTTTCAATTTTAACCAAGTTAATGTCAATAAATCCTGTGCCGTAAATGTCTCCTCCAGCAGACCGTGAACTTTTTTTAGTATGGGAAAAGAGTATGAAACCTAAGAGCATTGGTTAAATAAAAAAAGGCAGACGACAACAGGACCAGAGCTTTTCATCCCCGACAGAAACAGTCTCGAGAGAGCGGTCGCAAGTTATCTGCGATGTTCTGCATTAGATCCCTGTCATCCGCAGCCATCTAATAGATCATTAAAAGTATAGGAATCGCTGGTAGCGAGATAGTAATTTCGAGCGACTTCTGGCAGGTTTTCACTTTCCTTGTCCCCTCGCCGTTCTTACGCATTACGGACCGGATATGATCGTCATCAGGCCGAAAGGAAATAGGGTCAATTCTAGTTTCACTCTCATTCGCTTCACTGCAACCCCTGTGAAGGACTCCGCCTACCGATAATCCGTATGATTAGGAGAAACACAAGTAATTGAAAATAACTTCACATCAAGCCTACATTATTACTCCAATATTGCTAATGAAATATCTAGATACCTGTGCAGTAACTACGTAACGCCTCTAAGGATCGACAGATTTATTGTAGATACAGTTATGGTCATAGGTATGTTCGTATTGACAATTCGACTTTAAAATATCATTTAAACATTGTAAATAATATTTGAGATTGAAATTTCATTTCGAAAGAATAGGTATCAGCTCAACACTTTATATTTGAGGAAGTAATTACATTCTGCTGGTACTCATATAGGCGACTACGCCGTTATTCGGAAAGGCAGTCATTAACAGTTTGCAACTAGTCCTTTCTTTTGAACAACAAAATAATCTGTATTACCCAAACATATTTTTTTCTGTGTGACTAAAATAGTACCTGTATATAGCATACGTTAATAGACTTTCTTCTTAAATCTTGACATTTGTATTACATTTTTGTACCATTTTCTTGTTCGCACGAATGTTTATTTTTTTTCTATTGGAAACGCCAAAATGGGAAAAGCCCAGTATCCATACTTTGTTAAAGACGTTATGATCAGCCATAAATTCAAAATCGCTACCACAGTTGTACAGATGGGAAGAAAGTATTAATAGAGGTGACACCCACAGGGGTAAACGGTTATTACTGATATGTTCTAACAAAATTTGAAAATAATGTTGTCTATGGAAAAAAAACATGACGTGGATCTTCGACGGTAGAAGTTAAAGAATTGGGTATGAAAAATTTAAAGCAGGACATTGGTGGAAATGGCATTTTAAAAGCGTACATAATATTGTATCGCGAAAGATAACAAAATTTGTTACTCGTTCTACGCGCACTAATACGGAACACCTAAGGTTAGTAAGCTATAATTTTATTAATCAAGTTAAACCCCTTATCACTAGTATTGGCAGAAGCAATGTATATAACGCTGATGAGGGTGGATATAAGCTCGAAATAAATTCCGGTCGTACTTTAGCTGTAAAAGGTCAAAAAACTGTTGAGGGATTGTACAATCCTTGCACTCTACAACACATAGTTACACAATTTTATCAGCTATTTCTGCAAATAGACGCTTACTTTCACCATTATTTTTAGTATTAAAGGAATCTCTAGTTGCGCAATCATTGTTCGACCTATAAATGTGCATATTTCTTATTTGACGCCTGGAAAGCTCACCTCAAGCCATTTCAAAACCTGGCAAACTGATGTTTTCCTCCCAAATACCGCACCAAGCAGTCTACTTTTGATTGATTCGTGGACTGGGCATTGTGTTGCTGAACTTCAGACTTTAGTACAGCAAGATAAAACGTTAAATATGTTAAATATACCAAAAAAAAAACGACAGCGATTGTAATACATACTGCTGTGGACGCCTTGTAATTCACGTGAGTTTTTTTTTTTAAGTGGCGCAGATGTTTTCATGTTTATTCCGATTTGCCTTTGTCGATGTTTTGGGCGAGTTTTCGCAAGTTTCGATTTAGACCAGGACCCTTTGTCCACGGTTTTTTTTTTTCTGCATAATTATAATTAACATTTTTTTTTCTTTTTTTTTAATAAAATTCTTTAATTGTTATTAACCCACTTTTTACTTTTCGTGATTAGATTTAGTTTGCGAGGGTAACCCTGTGTTTTATTGTTCTTTTGCGCCCTTTTAAATTTTTATCCGTTGAGCTAGCTAATTTAATTTTTCATTTTTAATTTTCATTTTGCATTTTCTTTGGTACATTCAGTACACAGCAATACGTATTTAATAATCGCATTACCATATGTCAGGTATTTAAACATTTATATGCTTCTGAAATGTTATTATTGTTACCAACATATTAGTTATATTTATGCTCCAATTAATACCGACCTGTACATCTACATTGCACGAAAATATGAAATGTATAATAAAATATATTAGTATTGTTTTAGTCCTTTGCATCAAACTCTTTATCAATTATATAATTTCTGTATTTCTACGAAACGTTATTGAAATCGAAAAATTACATAATTATGCGATTTATCTATTATAGAAGTGACTGATTGTGAGCACTTCATGCTATTAGTCACGTAGGTAAGTACACAATTAACTTTTTGCGAAGATAGATGGCGCCATCCTTGGGATCATGTAATATGCTGCAAATTATGTTAAAATAATCTTTTAATATTTGTTATAATTTCGGAGATATTAATAAAAATTGCTCAAACTTTGAGGGGGAGTGAGACCCAAAATCGGGCGATTGGGCCACTAAAATAAAATACGTAGTTCTTATTTTAAGGTACTCTTTCAGTCTGTGAAGTTTCATCCAAATCGGAATTTGTCACCTGCCGGTGTTCTCTTGTGAGTTACAAAGTTCCTACTTTACTTATTCTTTCAATCACTGAGCTCATAGTATATAACGACATGAAGGAACCGTTCCCAAATATAATAGGTCTAATTAGTAAAACACAAGGAGGAAACGTTTTCTACGATAAACGAGTCGTGCGGTAAAACAAGCCGTTTAGCCAGCTTTACCCCATTCTAATGTAATCTATTTGTAACTCACATTAGGTACCCCAATGACCATTAGGAGCAATGCCAAAGGGTAAATATAAATATTAAGAGTCAACATAAATAGTTCGTCCTTCGCAAACTCTTGTCTAAATTTTTATCATTAACTTTTTCTGCGGTCAATAGTTTATAATGATCCTGTATTTCTATTTGAAAACTGTGAAGCTTCTTCCTTCACCCACGCAATCTCACACTCCTAACTTTAACTTCCGGTTTGCACTAAAATTCAGATTATAGCAACTGAAGGGTGTAAATGAATATTTACGTTTATTATGAGGAGCGAGAAAGCAATATCTGCGCATGATAGCTGCAGAAGCGGAGCGATACGGCCCTAACGTCTTTTCAATGATCATAATGAAAGGATTAAACATTTTACGATCAGTTTTATATTTTTCCGTGGATCATAAAACCGGATGCTTTTCGTACGCAATGAGTGCAGCTAGAGGAGCAGCTTCATATCTCTGTCGTGAACGGAGTAATACAATGACAATAAAATTCGGATTAGGGTGTGGCGAAGCGACTCTAGATAGACCAAAGCCGAATTATCTGTGTATAAAGAAAATAAAGGGAATTTTCGTGACCCGAAATGCGAAAAGAAATGTAAACGATAAAACACGCTCAACATCAAAACATATTTAACTTTCAGTAATAAATAACCAAAGATAATGGAATACAAAATTTGACAGTATATACAGGGTATGCAGATCTTTGCGAAAGGCTTACACCTGGCAAACTTGTATGTTAAATTCTTAGCCATTTATCTTAATTGAAAAAACTCTTCCATTTTATATTCTCCGTCTACACGATGTCTCGCAAGTTTCAATATTCAATTAATTCAGTAGTATTCTTTTGCATCATAATCTCGTTTTTAACATTCTTTGTTAGCATATTTTCATTGAAGCTGCACATGGCAAATAGAACAGTGAATGTAGTATTCAAGATAGTATTGTAAATAGCAGAATTAATTCGAATTGTAGATTTAATTATGTCGTCCTTACTATTCATATTTTGCGTGTTTTTTTCTTCTTCGAAATAGTAATTTATTCGTTCCTCCTTATTAACAGTATTTATTCAGACTTGTAAGTTTTCTGGCGGTTTGTTTTTTTTTCTTTTGTTTGTGTAATAAACATGGATTTTTCATTTATCGTGTATACTGATATGTGCATGGCATATGGTGCATTTAATGGAAATGGATGCCAGGCAATGCCAAATTATCACCCAAAACGTCTGCAGGAAACGGGTTTCCTTATATAAAGTTATCGAAATGCTGGAAGATCACGGCAAAGACATATTGTACAAGTGGAAAACGTAGTTTTCGTAGTTCTTACACGAAAACATCCTATACCCAAATCATATAGTTAAAGTTTAACTTCTTTATGGATTTCTTCCGTCATTCCTTGTCCTATTCTAAGAATATTTTGTCCTATAATGATTTTTGAAAAACCACTTTGTTTCGAAAATGCAAGGCGAACTAGATTTGCGACAGTAACAACATTTTATAATTTAAAATGTATATAATGATTTGTCAAAGTGACAGATAAATTGTCTTTGGTTTTAAATTTCTGGGTATTTTCTGGGCTTTTACGGAAAATATAATTCAAATATACATGGTTCCATTATCCATTATGGTTGAAGACGAACGCTGTATGAAGAAACGAAGAATAAATTAAATATATGTAAATCATCAAAAGTTATGGTGTTGGCTAAAATCAAATAAATTTGGACGTGACTCGAGCCCAAAGGAAGAGCACTATTATGGTGATTTGGTCTTTTTGGGCAATATGAAAATGTATATATTTTTGTATCATCCCAATAAATAGATATTATTATTATATTTTATTATCAAAAAGTACATGTAAAGTTGCTCAATCTACAATAAATGTTCGAAATGGCTTCCTCCAGCCTGGATACAAGCATTCAATCTTCTCGTCATTGACTGTCGAACTCTTTCAAACACATCAGGGTCGTTTCTAATTGAGTTAGACCCAGTAATTATCCGATTTCCCAAATCGTCCAAATTCTCCACTGGAGTAGTGTAAACTATTGACTTCAGAGATCGCCAGAAGAAATAATCTACGGGTTTAAGTCTGGAGATCGAGCAGGTCATGCGTGTGGTCCATCTCGACCAATCCAGCGATCTCCGTATGCTGCTGTTAAAAAATTACGAGCAACCAAACTGAAATGTGGTGGTGCACCATCGTGCATAAACCACATTGCAATTCTTGTCGCATATGGTATATCCTCCACGCCAGTAAGTCTTCTTGGTAGAAATACCGGTCCAATTAGATAGTCACCCACAATTCCAACCCAAACATTCAACGAGAACTGATGTTGAAAACGATCTTCAAATACCACATGCGGATTTTCATCTGCCCACACATGGTTATTATGAAAATTCCTTATTCAATTTCTTGAGAAACTGGCTTCATCGGTAAAAAGAATCTGTGTCAGGAATAGCAGGACGTGGAGGAAAATCAGCAGGTAGTAGTGTCTGAACGCGTTGAATGTGGTATGGATACAATAAATTGTCCTTAAGAATTTTCCAAACTCTCCAATGACTTACATTCAAAGTATTTGCAATTTTTCGCATAGAACTACCAGGATCTTCCTCTTTCATCCCCAGCAGATTCTGTTCCAATTGTACCGTTCTTACAATCATTGATCTTCCTGGCCCTCCACTTCGTTTCATTGAGCCTGTTTCACGAAAACGTCGATGAATGCTTTCGAAAATTTTCCGGTCAGGGACATTACGGGCAGGAAATCGTTAATATCTAGCTTCTAATAAGTTGCCATCAGTAAGTCCATACATGAAATGCATGTCAGTCCTCTCAGCGTTCATATACATCATGATAGAAGATTTCACTAACTATTAAAGACACGTCAAACAGCTAAACGTCACTCAATCTAAACAATGCGACCGATGAAACGTATTCAAATGAAATCCACTACTAGATAAAACATCATGCGAACGAGATCGAAAAAATAACAACCCATTGTAAACAATTTTTTGTACTTGTTAAACTCATCGGCCTAGACCAAGTCTGGGCAACCTTTGACATGTTGTGGGCCAAACTTTAGTGTGCAAATACGTTCGCGGGCCGCATTTAAAAGTAGTGCATTTTGAAATAGTGTTCATAATTTTTAGTGATAGATGTCAGACATGAAATAATACGACAATGTTATTATAATGCAATTTACTAAAATAAGAAAATGAAATGAAAAAAATAGGTACAACATTATAATTAAATCGTGAAATTTGGAATTATTACAAACTACGAAAGTTAAATAGCGACAACGAAATCAATGAGACCCTTGAGCTTGAATTTGGGAAACTAATCCATCGATGTTTGGATGAATTTCACTTATACAAAGACGAAAAGAATTTTCCAAATTATCGTCAGTCAGCTTTGTACGATGTTTTGATTTATTAACTTTCATCATTGAAAAGAACTGTTCACGTTTATAAGTACTGCCAAACGCACAAATCAATCTTCTTGCGAATTTTCTAAGCTCCGGAAAATGGTCTCCTTCGAGGTATTTTTTGTAGAAATCGCACAACTCCAAATCCGTCTTCAAATTTAGATTTTAGGAGTGAGTTTTCTTAAAGCTCGATCAACTCCATTTGCAAGTGTTTACTTTTTGTTGGAGTAGCTAATAAATTGAAACTGTCTTCCATGTTTTTAAAATCGCTAAATCTGTTCGAAAATTGCTCCGACAGTAACTTGAGTTCTTCAGCATATTGAGCATAGGCAGTATTTTCATACACCGAGAGCGTGGTGAAATGGTAACTGTTACCAAACAGCAACTGTGCCTCCCACAAGCGGATTTTGTTTTGAAACGCTTTCAAACGGCTCGGCTGTACAAATCATTTACTAACTATCCTTGTTTTTGAAGTTTCAAATTTAAATCATTCAAATGGCCTGTAAGGTCAACCAGAAATGCTAAGTCACATATCCATTTTGAGTCACTCAATTCGCATAGTGGTTTATCTTTTATTTGCATAAAATCTGCCATCTCATTTGTAAGCTCGTAAAACCGTTTCAGCATTTTGCCTTTGCTTAACTATCTGACTTCACAATAATATGTTATGTCGTCATATTCGGCTGATATTTCATTCAAAAATGCCTTGAACTGACGATGGTTAAGCCCTCGGAATCGAATAAAATTGATGGTTTTTACTACCACATTCATAACATTCTGGAGTCGATGGACTTAGAACACAAGTTCTGTTGGTGGATAATGCAATGAAGGACTATCAAATCATCCTTTTGCACATTTAATTCAGTTGCTTTTTGATACAAAATTCCGATGAAACCTTTACGTAAGCCGACCATAGAAGGTGCACCATATGTGCATACACCAACTAATTTTGACCATGGCAAACCAAAACTTGTGAATACCTTTTCAACTTCATTAAAAATGTCCTCTCTTGTAGTGGTTTCTTTTAGCGGCTGTAAAGCAAGCAATTCCTCAATAACAGTGAACTCTTTATCAACACCTCGAATAAATATAGCCAGTTGAGCTGTGTTAGACAAATCGGTGCTCTCGTCTAATGCTATGGAAAATGATTCAAAACCAACATACACTCTTTCGGCAAATGGTTTTAATAACTTTGCCAATTTTGAACTAACTATAAAAGTAGCTTTCACAACATTATAAAGTTGTGTTTTTGTATATGAAACATTTGCTTCTGTTTTTCCAAGTGTGCGGTAAGCTTCTGGATTTTGTCTTTTCTTATTTGTCCTGTCAGTAAGTGCAGCATAGGATGCTTAGTTGAATAATGCCTCTTTATATTGAATTCTTTCATCACTGAAATGGATTCATTACACAGCAAACAAATAGGCTTACCATTGTGCAAGATAAAAAAGAATTCTTCAGTCCATTTTTCTTGAAACTGGCGACCCTCTGCATCTACTTTTCGTTTCTTTCCACCAGACATCATTTTACTTTTCGTTCGATAAATTTAATAACAAATATAATAGTAAGCACTCAAGATGCACACAAATCCAAAGCAAATTGACGGCACTAGCAGTTCGCTAGGATATCGCTTGTCAAAGTTATCACCTCGGTAGCTCAAATAGAACTGAACTAATGTTCGGGCCACCCACCCGCTTATATAGGCTAAATGAAGGAATGATCTAGAATCGTCTAGTGTAGAACATGTGATAAGCTATAATCTTCTGTTGCGCCGCCAGTGAGGCGGCAAACATCAAAGGCTTTGATATTTGCCGCCTCACTCTTTGATGATCGCCGCCACTCGGCTTGCTCGCTCACTTGATTCCGCAGGAGCAAGCGACAAACCCGATATCACTCGATCTTCCTCATTTGGAGTGAGTATGAGTAAGTAGTGTAATATTTTTTTTAAATGGTTTTTCAAAATGTCTCGCGGGCCGGATCAAATCTTACAGCGGACCGGTTGTTGCCCACGTATAGCGTAAACCATACTTTTATTTACATTAATAATTTCAACGAATATCGAATATGGTTGTCGCAAATTTTGTTCGCCCTGTATCTTTGAAACAAAGGGGTTTTTCAAAAATAATCATAGGACAAAATATTCTTAGAATAAGCCAAGAACAACCTCTTGAATTTTTGCCGCATGTTTACCTAACACCCTGTATAAAAGAAAGCCTAAAATGTCTACTTTCGATTACCAAAAACCGCCCGAGCCATTTTTTCCGATTTTTTGAATTATTTCATTTTTGCTACAGAACTATACCTACCTGTCTTCAATATTGAAAGTACAATGATTACCAGGGGAAAGTTGGTAGACATTATTCCCAAAGGAAGGAGGAACAAAGAGCAGCTTAGTGAAACCCTCCAAAATTACATTCGAAAACGTTTGATGTCGGAAGAACAAAAACTTACTGCTAAAGTAGTTTTAGTGTATTTCAGTCCGGTTTCCTAGCTAGTTCGGAGTTTTGCATATACACTGTCTTTTGAATTAGTAACATACATACATATCATTACTATTTGATATAAAGCAGAAAACATCGATTTTTACGAGATCTTATGATATAATTAGATAAATATGTATAGGTTAAGGACCATTTCCGGTTGAAGAATCCAGTTTATATTTTAGGATAGTGTTTGTTGTGCTTCAAAATTTACCTATACCAAATTTCATAAGACATTAATCGATAGGTTATACTCTAAATATAAACGCAAATATTAGATTTTAAAAAACACAAAATTGACATCAGAAACTAAATCTAGTTCTGAGTTTAAATACACTTGACAATTGACTTTTCATCCTTCTTGGCAATTTAAATTTAAAAAATCATTAAAAAAAATGAATTTAAACCAATTTTTTCCAACGTTAATACTTTGGCGACCGCTTTAAACGTGAAAGTGGGTGATCCTTCGAGCCCAAAACAAAAATCAGGCATCTACGAAATAAATTCTAGCAACTACAATGGTTGCTACATAGGATAAACCCAAAGAAACTTAGAAAGGAGAGCTAAGGAACACAGAACACATATAAAGAATAAAGACATATATAAATCGGCGTTAGCCAACCACTTTGTTATGACGCGACACAAAATAGACACTTATAATGTAACCTTATTAAAGGAATGTAGAAAAAATATAAATATGTGGGAGGCTATTTTCATGAAAAAGTTTGCAGAAAATTACTGAATACGGACCTGTCTCCTTTACAAAATAGTTTACTTGATGCCATACAAACCTTTAAGTGAGAATGCATATATTTACTTATACTAGTACTTTTATATTTGTTTTTTATTGGCTTAACTTTTTACATAGTACTCTCGTACACGTACGTTTAGATCTTGAAATAGTACATTACATTCAATATAGTGCCGATGATGTGCGGAATACGCACGAAATGTACATACACTGCGTTTTAAAAATAAAAATTATTTCTTGACGCATTTCTGGAAATTCATTTGTCTTTATAGATAATCAAAAGTTTAAATTAGGGGATCATTGCAATAATTTTCATGCAGAATTAGTTGCAATAAATCAGACAGTACGTTAATTTCAGCTAGTGTAATTAAAAAGGTGTTTAGGGATTGATAACTATTCGCAGGGTAGATGAGATACTGGGATAGGAAATGTATCAGTAACATTACACGTTTTATAGGGCGCTAGCGGTCAGTTTGTCGTATCAGGCGGTAAATTTAAATCATATTCCTGTAGAATTGGGAATGTTAATGATTCGTATTGCGAATGTGGTGGGGTAGATACAGCGGGGCATGTTTTATTGGACACTCACTGATGATGGACGATCGCGTACGGTAGTTAGGACATTAGCTAATGGGGTAAATAGATCGGAATGCGAAGCAGATATCAGGAATAACTAGTCAGTCGAATAGTGGGAATTTTTTAGTAACGCTGCTAAAGAATTAGATAGGTTACGCCATGATATTTAGATAGTTAGTAGGATAATATGTATTATAAATGAATAGTTAAAACTCTTTAGTAGTGTGAATTAGTATTAAGTTATTAGCATAGTACGGGTGCATAAACTAATTATTTAAAATATAAATCTTTAATATAATTACACTGGTCAACAGTGAAATTGCTTCTTAGGTGAAAGTACCCAATCCCGAATGAATTCAACGTGCTGAACACGAATATCACATTGAAAAAAGTTGATTGGCTCACGTTCCAGAGATATTGACGTTTTGTCCATTGTACAGATGCTATTACATAATGTAATGCAATTTAGTGAGAAATTACGAAATTTTGCGTCATATTGCATCACCCCTTCATGCAAAGAAGTTAATGCAGCATTTGCTGTAAGTTTCCAATTGAGAGTGTTGCGAAATTGATTACGCAATATCAAGCAATAGCTAATTATAGTTTATTTATAAATGGCCGACGTGACAATTAACTCGTGCAATGTCTGTTCATTCGCGCATATTTTTCGAAGCTCTAGCATACACAAGTGATTGCTATAGTGTAAAGTAACTAAACAGTAGCAATGCCTCGTAACTGTGTTAATAGTGCAACTAACTTCCGTTATATTTGCGGAGAAGTGACATTTGCTGCACAGAAAAAGAACATCAGTGCAACAGTTAAGAAAGCGTATCATTTGTATTTTGGTTCCAAGATAGGCGACCAAGACAAAGACTGGGCCCCACACGTATGCTGCCGCACTTGTGCCGTAAATCTTTCACAGTGGCTTAATGGCAAAGAAAGGCAATGCCATTTGCTGGTGCCATGATTTGGAGGGAGCCACCAATCACGTTGACGACTGTTATTTCTGTATGGTACCACAGCTTCTGGAGGCATCACCAAGAAGAAGAAATGGACAGTAAATACCCTAACATACCATCTGCTCTGCGACCTGTCTCTCATGGCGAAGGACTCCCAATTCAGAACCTTCTACAGATTTTTCTATCAGTTTCAGACGATGAGGATGGCCATGCGTCGGCGAGTTCTCTTCAACGGCAGTAAGGATGATAACTTTTCGTGCTTGACGAAACATCTGCACCACATAAATTACCCAGGATGAAATGAACGATCTTTTCGCGATTTGGATCTGTGCGAAAAGCAAAGCGGAGATACTGGCCTCAAGACTTCGACAGTGGAATCTTCTGGAACAGAATGTCCGAGTGACTTCATCTCGCACTCGCCATCAGCTCTTCGAATCTTTCTTTAAGAAAAAAAAGCCTTGTGTTCTGCTGCGATATTGATGGTCTACTACAAGCTCTCGGTATTGCACATGATCCCCACGAATGGCGGCTGTTTATAGACGCTTCAAAACTGAGCCTAAAGGCGGTTTTGTTGAATAATGGGAACCAGCTTCCATCCATACCTATTGCACATGCGGTCTACATGAAGGAGACTTACGGCAATCTAAAACAGCTACTGGAGACGATTAACTACAGCAAGTATGGCTGGCAGATATGTTCTGACCTGAAGGTAGTATCTCTGTTGATGGGTTTGCAGCAGGATATACAAAGTACTGCTGTTTTCTTTGTCTGTGGACAGCAGAGCAATCGATTTGCACTACATCAAGAGAGACTGGCCTCCGAGAGCATTTTTTAAGCCTGGAGAAACGAATGTACACACCCACCATTGGCACAGCCACACAAAATCATCATTCCTCCTTTACACATCAAGCTCGTCTTGTCAAAAACTTGGGTAAAAGCCATGGATAAGAATGGACCAGCATTCAAGTACCTGCATGAAAAAATCCCTCGACTCAGTGAAGCCAAAATTAAAGAGGGCATCTTTGTGGGGCCTCAAATTAGACAGCTCTTCCGAGACCCCAAGTTTGAGGAACTTCTTCAAGGTAAAGAAAAACAGGTTTGGGATGCATCTATCAATGGCAGCAAACTTCCTGGGGAATGACAAGGCAGAAAATTACAAGTGTCTGGTTGAGGATATGTTGGCTTTGTTTCATGAATTCGGCTGCAATATGTCCTTAAAGATCCACTTTCTTGATTCCCACTTAGATTTCTTTCCTGATAACTGCGGGCAGGTCAGCGATGAGCACGGTGAACGCTTTCATCAGGACATTGCCACCATAGAGCAACGGTACCAAGGCAAATGGTCTACGTCAATGCTAGCTGACTATTGTTGGACAATCAGTAGAGATGCTCCACAAGTACACTACAAACGGCAGGCCAAAAGAAGTCGAAAGCCAGAAGCAGACTAATGTTTTCTTACCATGTATTATAATATTGACATAAGTACACTTTTTTCTGAAATATGCGTACATTTTACAGAAAACCCGTAGCCAATTCAGCTTTTTCTTAGTCATTTTCGTGTTCAGCACATTGAATTCATTAAGAAATGACTATTTTCAGCTTGGAAGCATGAACTTTTCGAAAATGTGTTGCCCAGTGTTATTATTGATTTGAGTAATTACGATTAAGTTATTGTTAAATATTAGAATAGGTACTGCTATTGTTTTATTTGCTTTCAGTTCGTCATATTGGTCGATCTTTCTCCTACTGGTATAACAACTCCAAGATCTGCCGAACCGAGGAGCTACTTGGAGACGACACGTAGTAACCGTAACTGAAAGGATGTAAAGGCTGCTTCTTCCGAAACCAGAAGGATAGGAACAATAATTTGCTGACTACCAGTAACAAGGCCTGAGGCTGGTTCACAAGTGCTCCTCCCTAAGTAAGGTATGGTTTTCCCTTAATCCTTGGCAAATGCTGAGAGACAACTAAAGTCGTTCCATGGGCGCAAACATAATAACAACTGATACCTAACCGACTTATTATATATTTGTCATTACCATTAATAATCATAAGGAAGTTTTTAGTCAGAGTAGAAACATTTCAATTGGGAGCCATATCATTTAGAATAGGTAGCCTCATATGGTACCTTTAGATAGAGCACGAGGTTTAGGATGAATTATAATTATTTAGCTTTCCTTTAATAAAGTGTAGGCGCATTGTTCATCTGAATTATCTATTAAAATGTTAATAAATATATACAACGTTGAGAATTCGCTTTCTGCAAACATTGTATAAGCATAGTATCTACTTTTGCATAAAAATGTATTTTTCACTAAAATGCAACTAGGAATATGCATATTAAGTACGTATAAACAACAGGTATTATAATTTACTTTTAGTAGCCAAGAGAGATTTTAAGTAGATAATTTAGATCAAATTTAGTATGTAGGTGTACCGTGTTGCTGTTGCAGTGACTAAACACTAAACTTGCAACAAACCCCCAGCGAGCACCGATGGCAACAAAATTTACATAATAGTGTAAAAAGCCGCTGCGCAGCTAAAAAACAAGTAAATTTTTAATTAAAAATAACTGCGAACTGACGTTAATGTACTCGGTCTCGCAGTTCGCGTGCACTGTTTATTTATTTCAATCGAAGTTTTATTTGGTCTGGCGCACATTAAACTCCATTTTAACTGGACCCGCACTGGGGCGCTCCATGGTCTACACACACGAAAAAAAAACAGTAAAACAAATAACGCCGTTACTACGAAAAAACGGATTATAATTCACTTAAACAGTAGCACTCACAATGAAAATGGATTCTAGAGCAGACCTGTTACCACTCTTATCGCATTCAATATTTCTTTATAATGTAGTATCAAAAGAAAGTCCTTTATATTTAACTGAAATTTTAAAAAGGCATGTTGTGCTATTTATGTTTTTGAATGAAGTCGTTGTATTCGAAAAACAAGAGTGTGTGTTGTATTAGAACATAACTCCATGCTTTGCAACAGTAGGTTAATATAACAACGGAAACTAGTTTATTTTTTTTTTATTGTGAGATATGGAATGTAGTCGTAAGATTAAAAAGAAGTCATAGAAGTCCCCAAAAGAACAAATTAAATTAAGCAACAGTGTGATGGCCGTTAAACAGGTCGACAAGTATCGGTTTTTTTTCATTAATAACAAATTAAACTGGTTCTATCATAGTAGCTAAATGTAAAAATATATTAACATCTTAAGAATGTTATTAAAATCAAATGATGCCTGAGTATTTATATTTTACAATGCATGTATTAGGTCGCATCTAGATTATGGTTGTGTTTTTTTTTTTTTTTGGCAATTCAAGCAATAAGGATATGGATAGACTGAACGAAAGCTCTTCGAGTTTACGTGACACAATAGTCCAGAATCTGATATATGCGATCAAAACCGACAATTTCAACTTTCTCAATCATAGCAATATTATGTTATGATATTCTTATCACATTAAATTAAGTTTTAGGCTGAGAATTGCAACTGATACATCATGCAAACTAAAGATACACGCTTGCAAACATCGTAAAGTTAATAATGCGATTTTAATGTTAATATAAATTCTCTAGATTTCTGGCTTTTTGAAGAGGAAAATTTCAAAATACAACTGTGCTATGAATTTATAATGAAAGTTCTATCTTGACAGTATCACTTAGTGCGATTAAAAATATTTGAAATTTATCTTTCGTTTGCTCAGGGCCAGTGTTTCCACATCTATTACAATTGTAATAGATGTATTACTTTCTTGAAATTTCTATTATCCTACTATTACTTTTTTTAAAGTTGTCTGAAGATATAGTATAATAGTATTATAGACACACTATTATCGATAATTCTTTTAGTTTTTCAAATAATCATTCATAATCCTAACGTCATAATCAAATTATCGGGTGATCATCATCAGTATATTCTATTCCTATATATGATTCGTACAGTACGAATCTTTAGTATAGATACGGATCCGTATCAGCCTATAGGTACGAATCATTTCGGTTTATACGATTCCGTATCGGAGTCAATAGTGTACTAATATATATAGTATAAAAGACTCGTACCGCAGGAAGTCACTTAATTTATAACATTTATACGATTCTGACGGGTGTAGCAACCGTTAGTATTTATACGGATCCCTATAATTTGTTCATGCCGAGTTAAATGATTACCTTTTATTATATATACATATATGTTTAGAATTTATAACAGAAATTGTTATACGCGTAAGTAATACAATAATATAGACGTATTTTTTTTCATTTGTTTATAAAGTATCAATTAGTAATGTATAAACGTTAAAAACGAAAGAAAAAAAGCGAAGGTGAATTATATTAAATTTTCAAAATGTTGGGCAGTAATGGGTAAAAAAAGTATTTGTTATGCATATCTAGAACGGTAATTGGCGGCTGTGAGTAAGCAACGTCTTGCATTGCATTATTTGTTGTCAATTAAATACATTTATATATTATATAACTCTGAGTAACTTTTTTTTAAGTTTCATGTTTTAGTTACTAGAACTGTAGTATATAAAGCCTCGTTTGGATATTCATAAATCTGAAATCTACAAGGCGTCTTTGCATGATTTTGTTAACATGTTCGCATGTAAATTATTAACTATTCTGGTTTACGTAAAAAGCAAAAGCCTCTTGACAAGTAATAATTCTTATCAGCAAGGTAATTGTTGCATGTTTTTGTTCACCCTGTATAATTTTTTTACATTATTTTTATTTTATTATCAAGCCTGATGCTTTAGTTAAAAAATAAGCAACCCTCTTAAATTCTAGTCTAGATTATGAAGAATAGTTAATTATCTAGTAAACGAGTTAAGTTAGGTATAAGAAATCCAACACCAACTTGTCTTTATTTAGTCTGTACTAACTACAAAATATGTCATAATATACAGGTTGTTCCATTTAATTTTTCACAACTTTGGTGTGTAACTTTTCTTTGAGTCACCCTATATACTTCAAAATAATTTTGAAATGTAGTCATGCTGAACCTGTACACCATTAATAAAAAAAATGAAATATGTTACCACTTTTCGTATATAAACCGACGCGGATATGGTGGGTCACCTGTATATTATACATACCGATATAATATAAATATTTTTACACTCCTTTTAATAAATACATAATTGGAAAAAATAAAATATATAAGTAAATATAAACATGCATATAGGTATATATGCAAAATATAAATGTACCTATTTGATTTGAAATTAATTTTATTTGTTAGAAAATTTTAAATTTGTCTGCAGGTGTGAATTGTATTCACAAATGTAATTTTATCACGTTTAGCACTAGTACCTCAATACAGGTTGCAAACAGTAGTGCTGCAGAGCAACTTTAGAGCTCCGTAGCAGTATGGACCTCTCAAGTTTCTTCGAAGTTGTTGCCATGTACCTGCTAAAACAGAACATACGAAAAATTCGGGTTTTTTTAAAATATTTAAACAAGAAAAATGCATGAGAAATAAGTGAGACATTTGTGCACGCATTTTGCGCCGCAAATAATATCTTGCAAATGCAAAAAAAAATTGTAGAGCTGCCTGCGGATGCCGAAAGAGTAGCTTGAAATGTTCCATAATTTGTTTAAATTGCCAAAATTGGCCAAACATGTGATAACGCAATCCCTACAGTGGACGATAGCGACGAAGAGGATATTCAAAATGAATCTTCCATAGATTCTTTCGCTGTTCATGACTTGAGCATGGAAGAAGAGAACTCGCAAACCGTCGAAAATCGCGCTTCCTTCCAAACAAAGAAAATTGTTTTAAATCTATCATCGACGTTTAAAATTTGGCAACAATTTTTTTATTATTATGATGATGATGCGATACTAATTTGTAAATCGCGACTCAAGTCGCACAAATGATAATGAATATGAATAAATGAATACATTTTCATGTCTTTTTCAAACAATTGCTGACACACAGCCAAAATTTCCAAAAATTATCGAGATATTTTCCAAAAACAAAAATTTGTCTTTTTAATCGACTATATCTCGGCAAATATTAACAATAGAGAAAAAAGTTTCAAATAAAAAAGATGGGAAATTCTCTTCTTCTACAAAAAAGTCCTTACAATTTTTAACGTAAAACTCACCGTTTCCGAGATTTTTGCAAAAAGGTGTTTTTCACGATGGCGGCTAACGCTCGTGGTTTCGGACGACACAAACTTAGTTTTATACTTAAGGGACATCCTCTGACATAATCCAATCGAAAAATCGATTATCAGGATTTTTTTGCGGAACGAACCCGTTTTTGGTGCTAAAATTCCTGGACTAGAGGGAAATGCGAAGATTGCAGAAGCGGCGAGCACTATCAACTATTAACGCGGCGCAAGAGCCGAACAACCAACGTAGCGTGTGCCTACGGTTCCGATTAAAACAAAAACAAAGGGACGAAAAGATGCAAGCTACAGAATAAAACAAAAAATCGTGTGTGTGAAAACAGTTAGAATATGTTTAAGAGACTTTATTGTGGTCAGGCGAATTCGCCAATCATACGTATGGTACTGCATGAAAAGATTATGGAATTTTATGAAAAATCCACAAAATTGCGAAAAATCGAGTTCTCGATTTTCTGAAACAGCATTTTCAAACAAATGGTAACGACATTGGTACAAAAACTCCTGTGAATTTTATCAGGGAATCGTTTTTTTTCTCTCAATATTATCGAAATTGAAAAAGTGCACAGACAACGAACAAATGCTTTTTGGCAGCCAGGTTACAAGAAGAAAAAGTTTCCTGAAGTGGTTCTTCGTTGTATTACTTTGACGATACTTCAATGGTAGTTAAACGTCGAAAAACCCTACATTTAAGAAAAGATATGCCGATTACGAATTAGTTTTTGCGACATCAATGAGGCTAAGAGAGAGCGGTGATTGAGCTGGAACACAGCTTCTCGGTGAAACAACCACAATAACTCCTTCATGATCGAAGCAATTTTAATTCATTGGAGATCTTTAGAAAAAAACAGTCAAGTTATTCAATAGAGTAAGCCGTGGCACTTCTAATTTCTACAAATTTTACTAAAGAAGAGTACAACTCTTTAAGAAGTGGAGCTAACTAAATTTGTATCCGGCATACTATAAAGTTCTAGAAAAGAACTCCACCGCAAATTTCAATCTCCGAAAAAAGAGTGAAGTACCTCTGCAAAATTTTGTTGAATAAAACTTGTGAAAGCATTTTAAAGTGTACTTCGCGAGATATTGTCGCCTAATAAGATTTCAATGGATGCAAGAAGCTGCGGATATTTCGGCACTGGAAGAGCCGCTTCTTCCAGAATACAAAGTGAAATTAAAAATTTGACCCCACATGACTCTCCAGGAGGGCCAATCAATTTTAAATTGTGCTTTAGAATAATGGACGGGAAGGTGTGCAGTGCGCTGACAAACAGTTCGAGCAACACTTACTATGTTTGTGCAGCAAAAATTTCACAAATGAACGATATAGCATCTCTTCGTCAACTGCCAGTTGATCTGAATGCTTTACTATTTGGACTGTCTGTTTGGCATTCGTATATTCGTCGTTTTGAATGTTTACTACTTATTTCATATCGACTTGAGTTGCAAAAGTGTAAAATGAGATTCATATACATTACATTCTTATGTATTTCGAGCTAACGGTGATTTGTTTAGCATAACGTTTTCATAAAGTCGACAAAATAAAATTTGCTGACACCTAAATTATATGTACAAATTTCCTGAATAGCCATGCCTATAAATGGGAAACATTGCCTTGTTGGTGCTAAATTCATGAGACACAAGGGTTATAAGGAACAGAATTAGTTCAATTTGGAGATACGATTTTCTGTAGCTAAACAAATGTTTACTTTTTTAAAGAGAAATATTGCTAATTGAAAGCGATATATTTTCTCCCTAAAACTAAGATTAAACATGCCCATTGTAATCCAAACTTTATTTTCTCTCATTCGACCACCGGCTTTTATTTCGCACATAGATTTATTTAGCCATAAGGGGTTGAATATTTATGCTTTGCGGTTCTCGCTTTAGGAAGCGCATTCCAAATAGCTGGGACATTTTATATCCATGTGTATTTTGTATGTATATGTGTACGAGGCGTTTGTAATGTAACGAATAAACTCAACAACATGTTATGGGAGTCACGTAACGATAAATTATAAATGGAATTTACTTTTCACTCAAAAAACTTACCTCGCATTTTTGTTACAATTAAGTACTGTAATTGGGAACACAATTAAGTCGGAAAATAAATTTAAGAGGACAAAAAGGCACAGGAACTTTTAACTCCCTGCCCTGCTCATTCAACTTTTTTTATCTCCGAGATTTATTAAAACTCCTTTTAATTATCGCCGAATAAGACTATCTCTTCCGCTTCATTTCAAGAAAAAGGGTTCCGTGTTTTTACACACTCATTGCACACGAATACTAAGTGAAGACTGGAAGCGACCAGAGTTAAGTTATGCGATTAATAAAAAAGGTGAATTCCAGCCTAACATTATGACAACGAAATATATAACGTAATATGGCCAAAGTAAGCGTTGGATGAGCGCGAAAAATGTAATTTTACGTTTTTAGAAAAGAAATGACTACCCGCGGAGATTAATTAGATTTAATTAACAAATGGCTCGGAGAAGAGAGTAAAAAAAATACCGGAGATAAATTAATAACTTGCTCTTTCATAATAAAATGTTTTTGTTTGTAGAAGTTTGTGAAACTCAAAAAAAATATTTCGTGCTGAGCATATTTAAAGGTTTTTATTTTTATAATAAATGCGAAAAAATAAAAACAGCATAATATATACATCACAATATGATAGTGAAAAAATAATAATAATATGGGAATTCTGCATTACTCAATAGAGTAAAAATCTATTTATCCGATATTAAATATAAACTATCTGTTTTATTGGCAAGGTAATACTTTTCAAAAATAGAATGTTGCTTGTATTTTTCATCATATAATAGTATAATGTAATATCTTGATAATTTTCGCTCTAGCTCGGAGTAAAAAAAATTATGTATGAAATAGTTGTACAATTTTAAAATATAGGTAAAAGACATCTCACTGATCCCGGAAAAATTAAGTGCATTCCTCCAAAGTAAGTGGTGTAAAAAATATTGATTTATTATTTTTTTTTTTTTCAAAATTGTATATCAAGTTTCTCTATGTTTCTTGTGGTATAAATTTAAAACTTTACCTCATCTCGAAATTTAAACATCAATATACCAGATTGGCCCGTGAACATTTATAAAGAGGGAATAAACCTATGTATTAGTGCTGTTGGTATCCGATAAAATTGAGATCATGATCTGAAATTATCCGAACATCCGGATCCTATAGGATCTTGATCCACTATCTGAATCTACTATCCTGTTCTGGGATCCGGATCCACTATCCGGTTCTCGGGTTCGGATCTTCTATCCTGTTCTCAGATCCAGATCTACTATCTATGTCAGTACGCTCATTCTCTACGCCCACCCAATCAGAGCTGTGTCTGCTTCGGTCGTGGACGGACGTAGATTAGATTAGATTAGATTAGATTTTTATTAATCCTGTGATCTACATATAGATATAGGACAAGTCAAATAATACAGTGTAATACATATATAAATATAAATACAAAAAACATTACTTGTAAAACACTCACCATGTAAACAACGCAAACAAACATAGTAATTTAAAATCTAATATATTACTTGCAAGTAATCATTTCTAACTACTAAAATAATGTGTTTTTACCTACTCTTCAAAATGCAACTTAGCATTTCTTATTATGAAATTTAAAATTATTTAATAATTTAATATTATTTATGATTAAGACATTTTACCTAATTCTTATATTAAGCTGCTACAACCAATGAATAAAAAAGAAAATCAAATTAGATACATATATACATACAAACATACAACACGTTAAAAGCAAGTCTATGTGCAACTATCCCCGGGTGGCAGATGACCGCAAGACCTCCTCAACAGAGTAAAAGGTGTGACTTAGCAGATACTGCTTGAGCTTATGAGTAAAAGGACCCAACTGGCTGGTAGTTTGAATATCCACAGGCAAGGCATTGAACAGATATTTGCCCGCATACGTCGGGCTTCTTTCAAAGAGGGTGGTCCGCAACAAGTTGCCATGTCTCGTACTATAATTATGACAATCAGAATTGTGTTCAAGAATTTTATATTTCTTAATATACATAATGGATTTGTAGATGTAAATGCATGGAAAAGTAAGTAAACGGCTAGTTTCAAAAAACTGGTTTGCAGCTAACATTACGCTTTAATTTGAAAATTAATCTCAACAATCTTTTTTGCAAAACAAAAACTCTCCTCCAACCGGACGTGTAACCCCAAACATTTACATTGTAAGACATGACCGAATAGGCCAACGCGTAATAGACATTCAACAAAGCTTTTTGGTCCATTAAGTTTTTTAATTGCAGTAAAACCCAGTAAGCGGTCCCCAACCTGCCACAAACATGATCCAGATGATCAGCCCACCTCATATTGGCATTGATGTGCACCCCCAAAATTTTTGTTGCTTCAACACAATAAATGACATTATCAATTAAAGAGATATTAAAATTTTGAATTTATTTTCTGTTATGTGGTTGCATACATACGGTTTTCTTTAAGTTGACAATTAATTTGTTCTTAGAACACCACGTGATAAAAGCCCGAGACGCAAGGTCAGAATTAATTAGTAACTCGGATGAATTATTGCCTTCAACAATAATGGTGGTATCATCCGCATAAGATATGACCTCATTAGGCCCAAGAAAATCAGGCAAATCATTAACGTATAGAGAAAAGAGTAAGGGCCCCAACACGGATCCCTGCGGGACACCCACCCAACACCGACTCTATCAGAGTATACAGTATTCACTTTTACACATGCCTGCCGGTCAGACAGATATGAAATAAGCCATTGGAGGAAGTTATCCCTAAAGCCAAGCGCGTATAATTTCTGACGAAGTATATCGAGATTGATTGTGTCAAAAGCTTTAGTAAGATCAAACTGCAAGATAGCAACATATTTACCTTCTTCCAAACTCACGTGAATACGGTCAACTAAATTACCCACAGCCGTCTCTGTAGACCTACCCGCACAGAAACCGTGTTGGGCCCCACTCACAACGTTATACTTCTGTAAGAACTTCCATACCCTGTTATACGCCACTTTCTCAAAAACCTTGCCGATGATGTCCAATAAAGTGATGGGTCTGTAATTGCACACCACGCTCGCATCCCCCTGCTTAAAGACTGGCAAAGCTATGCCGGTTTTGAGTTTCGTGGGAAACTTACCTCTCTCAACCGAATTATTGATTAAAAATGCCAAAGGGTTGGCAATTACCGGTGCCAAAGCCTTTACTACCGATGTAGGTATGCAGTCAGTGCCCACCGAGTTAGTATTCCTAAGATTGTTTATTACATCTATTAGCTCGTGTGGGTTCGACATAATTGAAAAAGAATGTATTTGGTGATATGCATGAAGTAGTACAGTCTCCCACTCCAGATTGAGGAAAATGGTCATGAATCATTTTTTTTTGTGTCAGAATAAAAATATTTCGCGAAGGCATTAGCTACACTACGTTCGTCATCTACTATACCTCCCTCAATGTTGAGAGATACCTCAGAATTTGTACCACTTTTTTCCAATCGTTGGTTAATAGTCGACCATACCAATCTGGTGTTAGCCACCCCACCAGCGTTATTCATTAAGTTATTGTAAAATTGTTTTTTTGTGTCTCTAATTTTAAATTTAAATTCTTTTTTTTTTAACTCGTATAAATGTTTGATATTAACGTCTTTAGTGTAAGTAGTCAGCCAGAAGAGATCCTTCAAATCATCGCTCAGATCTTTGACCTCACCAGTAACCCATAATTTTTTATTTTCAGCCCACTTTACCTTTTTTAAAGGACAGAATATATCTAAGTAATATGTCAATAATGCAATAAAATAATTGTAAGCTCCATCTACATCATTAAAATTTGAAAGTATACTAAAGTTTTCACGTATTTTCCTCTAGCCCGAATCTCCACACGACCAATAAGCAATTTGTACGTTATTTCTATTTTCAGCCTTTCTGCTCAATTCTGACACACGCCAATCTTGGCGCATTTTGTTCATTAAGCAAGGCCCTATTATACTATTATCTTCTAGTTTAATTTTCTCTTCGACAAGGGTTTACACACCCGTTTTTAATTATATTTTCTAAAATACTCCGTCCTTTGGATAAATCGATATCTTTAATATACCCTAGTTTCGGACAAATAAGTTTTTATACTTTTCTCTTTTTATTGACACAGCTGCAAAAGATTATTTCAGTTTAAATATTATATTTATTTACAAGCTTGGGGAACTCGATAAATATCTGTCTTTACATTCACGGGCTCGCTGGTATTTTTCCGTGCGTCAGCCGGTGATTTTCTTATATATTTTTTGTGTCGTTGATTTTATATATACACTGTTTGTTGTTCCTCGTACATTTTCACCTGTTGTCTTTTTATTGTTTGCGATTTGCACAGTGTTGTATGTGTATATTTATACTAGCCCCTATTGGCAAGCTTTTATTTCTTATTTTTTGACCGGGAGTGAGTTATATTTGCCCCACTACCCGGTCCACGATCGTGCGACGTCTTTAATTAATCGTGTGTGTTCTGGCGCAGTATCGTGCTTCATTTTTGCACCCAGTTTTTAATATCAAAATCTTTTAAACTTTCGAACTTCAAAGTTCCACCACTTCTTATCTAAGATGAGCTTGTATCGGACACCCCCGGACACGAGCAGCGCTAATATTATGCTGCGTAAAGAAAATATAAGACAAGGCGACACTCCTTTCGTTGTCGCTAATGCTCAAATTAACGCGGGGTTTTCCAAGCCAATGAATAAAAACAGCCTCATGTTTGAAAATTGGAGTCGTTATCAAATGACGAGATCCTGAAATTCATTTCAGGATTACACCAGGTATTAAAAAACCGGAATTACAAAGTCTCAAGTTCTCCCCCTCCCGAGGCGAATAAAAAAGCTGACGAACATCTTTCAGCCTCTAAGTCGGACTTGTCGATGTCCTCTCCCGGGTCCATCACATCACTAGTGGACACTGTCATGGCGGACGCACATAGTCCTCCAGAAAGAATTAGACGACGGGCTACTTCTCCCGTGATTAACCCTCCTGACAATATTGACGTGTCTTCTAAAGACCAATTTGGTAATAACCCTCAAAGTCAAGGTGGGTCCCCTCTCCGGAGATCTGCTCCCGGTACCCCGAAGAGGAGAAGAACTGTTCTAACAAAAAGTCGACTTACAAACATGAACTTGGACGTAATCGAAACGGTTGCGTCCCCACAGATAGCCGCGACTAAAGGGAAGGGGGACGGCGATATCCCTCCAATCATGCTAAGGGATAAGTCGAAGTGGCCAAACCAACTTATTAGCTTGCTCGCCGACTTATTAGCTTGCAAGGTCATAACTTTTCCAAGTCACAAAATATAGTTGATGGCATTCACCTCTACCCATCCTCGGAGGCTGATTACAAAGGTATCACTAAGACATTTTCCAGTGAACCGCTCCCATACCACACATATCAGTTGCCCTCCAAAAAGTTGTTGAAGGTCGTCCTCAGGGATGTCCCGATGGAGCTACCTGAGGAGGTTGTGTTGGAGGACCTGCGGCAGCAGGGCCTCGATCCTACGGGCGTGGTCCGTATGCGCAGACACTTTTCCAAACACCCGATTCCCATGGTACTCATTCAAATTTCCCGTGATCTATGAAGATCTATAAGTTGACCAAAGTATTCGGCATAGATGTCACGGTGGAACCGTGTTAAAATCCTGACCCGAAATTGGGCAGTGCTTCCGCTGCCTTAGATTCTGCCACGCCCAAAGTAGGTGTACTGCGCCTGAACGGTGTATCAGATGCGGCCTGGATCACCGCTCTAACCAGTACACGAAGCCTAGAGACGTCCCGCCAAAGTGCGCAAATTGTGAAGGTGATCACCCGGCCAATTATAGAGGGTGCGTAAAGTTCCCTAAAATCAAGGTAGCCTAGCTAAGATCAGACAAGCCAAATCCACCTGGGCCTCCGGCCCCAGAGGTCAAAAAGGGAGTCTCATTTGCACAGGTCACGGCTGGGGGTACTCGTTCCCTGCCAACATCATCTGGCACTCGAACCCGCAAATCTGTCCCCGGAGGGGTGGGAGCGGGGGGATGGCCGCTCTCGGGAAACCCGTCTCGAAGGTTCTCTTCCTGTCGCGGGGTCTGGTCGGCTGTCTGGGGGCGTCGACATAGTTTCAATGCTCGACGCCCTCCAGTCTTTAGCGGCCTCCTTAAACGCAGCTGCGTCCCAACTTAAGGTCATCCTCCCACTCGCACCCTCTCATGCCAAATAACAACACCGCCAGTCGGGGAATCAAGGTCATGGCCTGGAACGCGAATTGTTTAAGAACGAAAAAGAACGAGCTCTCTGAGGTTCTGCAGCGTTACTCAGTGGATATTCTACTGGTAAGCGAGACCTGACTGAGGCCATCTGACAGATTTAGTCTTCCTAACTTTCGGATCTATTCTTTGTTCAGATATGAGGATTTATTGTATTGCATTATACGCACCAAGCGCATTGCACTTGTATCTGTTTTCGGGTTTGTTTCTGCATATTAACATATCCGAACAAACCACCAAACGTGTACTGACCTGCAAAGTGTAACCTTGTGTTATTAAACGTTTTCAGTGTGCATAAAAAATTTCAACATCTTAAAGATGTATTAGGAACATCTATTTACGTAATTAGTTCAGATTTGAGTCAAATAGCATAAACATTCCCTTAATTTTATAATGGTCTCAAAAAATCATTTTAAAATTAGCACGTTGAGTTGAAACCAAAACTTTTGAATGAGTGGATCTGCATATTTATAATTGAGAAAACGTCTTATAGCACTAATTGTAAGAAATAAAAGAGTTGTTAAAATCATATAAAATTCCGCATTAAATTTGCTACAAGAACTGTACATATACCTAGATACATTGTAAACTGTGGCTGTTAATAATTTGTCTATTTGTCCACTTATACCTGAAAAAATATCCAGAAACAGATAAGCAATAACCATATTAAAAAGACGTCATGTTTAGAAAACGGTGTTAACTCACCCAATAGAACGCATTCATTTAGTTAAACAGCTAGTAAATTTGTCTAGTCTAGATCAAATAAAATGTAACTAAAAGTATTTTATAATTCCACGTGTTAGTTATACAAAATAACCCCTTAGCAATATACAATACTTGACTATCTTTGCTCGCCAAATTTAAGCTCGTATAGTTCTCGACAAAATAACACGGAAAGAGTGTGGACCTCTCCTGACTACTAAATTAGTCAAAAAATTTTCAACAGTGTACTATATAACACAAATTTATTTCAAACAAAATATGTATTCAAATATGCCCGGTAATTTAATAAATTCAGTCATTTAAATGTCAAATACCTTTAAGTAGAATCAGAATTCAGATTACTAGAGTCAAAACATGTAAAGATTTTAAAATAAAATACGGATTGGTAGAATGATTACATTCATTATTTATTTAGAACTAGCAATTATTAAGGTAAAATCTCGATTGATCAAATAATCCAGATTTAATAAAAGAAAATCTATCTACGTAGACTCTGTGTGCGTTCATGATTAATGGAAATAATGGACATAAAATAAAACGTGGCATTTAAACCTTTATATTTGGACACTTTGCACTTCAATTTATTTTGTATGTATGTATGGATACCTCTCCCACTAGAAAATCGTTACTTACATGTTTGTAGAAATATCAAACGTACAAACAAAAATCCAAAATGTTGAAACGTGTTTCTAACCCCGATACATGGAGTTATCCATCTATACTCGACGAATTCAACAAATGTGTATACATTTCTGCTTATACGTAACATAGACGTAAATACCTCAATAAAGAGATTCCGTGAAAAACAATTCCCTTTCAGCAAATAAACATGAACGAAGAGAAAACGGCGAAAAGAAATGGTCGCGCTATGGGAAAGAGGAGCATGTAAACAATGCGGAATCAAATTCTGACGTAAGAAATTGGAAACAAAACATCCACCTCCGTCGCTTCAGGTTAATTGAATTTCATCACGGGGAGAACTAAACAGAGCAGAACGGAAAGAAATACGCGAGACCCGAGCGTTTCATTATGCAAACAAATTACGAACTACAATTTTTCTTACGTGTAGGCAATTATCATATTTAAATTTTGTGAGGGCGAATGTACAATGCAGAATGCAGGTATAGGAAACTTAATATGAATTGTGTTCTCAAGCTTTTGAATCCCCTCTCCTATACTGACAATATCAACTGGCATACGTTTTACCAGAATAAAATGATATTAATTTCATCCACTAAAAGAACAATTTAATTTAAAGAAAGAGTAGCGATAATCGCGAATAAATTTTGGATTGAGATCATTGATTAAAAGGAAAATTGGTGGTGAATTATTATCACAAACAAAAAGAATAATAATTATAGATCCGTCTGGTTCTGGCAAATCAACAATTGTTCAAGAAATAATATTTGGTATGGAAAGAAAATCTATTTCAGAAATAAATTATTTTTTACCTAATAGAAATGAATTGGAGAAAGATATTCAAGTAATTAAAGAATTATGTAAAGAAACTATTTATTTTAATATATATAGATATGAAAAAGATAGTGTTCCAAATGAATTAAGAACACACAGTCTTAATATATTTGATGATACACATAAGAAAATTGGTATAACAGATTTAGCAGAAAAATTATTTACAGAAGGAAGACATAGACAACAACACATAATATATATTCAACAAACTGGTACATTTATACCAGCTGGAATGCAATCAAATTATAGTGAAATAATTATTGGTAAAAGTATAATAAGTGACTTGAAAAATTATTTTACTCTTGATGATAAAACAATTAATGAATGCCTAAATAATTACAGTAAAACTGGATTCTATACAATTAATAAAAATGGTACTTCAATTTATTATTATGTATATTAACTAAACTATGATTATTACTGACTCTTCTTACATGTTTTTTATATATTTCTAACAAAACATGAACTACTACCACAGATTATCCAGATAGTTCACTTGTATATATTTCTTGGTCGGATTTTGTTTTTTTTTTAACGTGTGCGTGGTAGTCACTGTTTCTGGTTTGCAGTGCGCACCCATGCTTGCGTATGCGCACTCACTCCAGCTTTGTTTATACCTTGCTCAGGAATTTTCGTTTATAGGTTATAAAGCAGCAAGCAGTTGTCATTGATATACGCGTTGTAGCAGAGATTATTGTGTTAATTTTCAATATTATCATTATTGTGTTGATTGAACCACTTCAACTAGCTGTTTAGTGATTTTTATACAATGTGTGATAATGTGGTATTGTTGTGTTCCTGATTGTCGCAATAAATATAGCTTTAATATTCCGGCAATGTTTCTTCAGGTTTTCAATAGAACCAGAAAGGTAAGCTATTAAGTTTTCATATATAGATTATATTACAAATAAGTATATATATATATATTTTAATATGTATTTCATGTATATTTTTTAAGATATGCATTGTGGGTGAAGAATATTGGTCGTGGGGCTTTAGAAACAATTTCACCAGAACATCTATACCGATCTTCTAGGGTTTGTGCGGAACATTTTGAAGATAGTATGTTCGCAAGTCTAGCAAAGAGTCGGTTAAAGAAAAATGCAGTCCCCACAAAAATTTTTGAAAGTAAGTACATATGTCTTTCATACATAACGTAGAAAATTTAAGCAGTGAACCATTTTTAAAAATGCACATAATATGGTTTACACGTAAAGATGTTTGCACCTTGGAATATTAAATATAACAATGACATTATTTTGATTAACTACTTTGTATGAAAACTGTAAACCTTTTATTTATATACATAAGTTATATGTGCAGCAACAATATAATGCGGGTTCAATTATGAATATATCTGAAAAGAGAATTCTTAAGTGAATCGACTTAACAATTCTAATTATTAATATTAACTAATTAAAAATTGTACATATATGGATGTCTTTTCTTTGTAGAAGAACATTCTGAGATCACTATGAATGCACCTCAGGAGATCACCATAAGCGAACAAGAAATAGGCCAACCTTTACCACAGCAACCTTGAAAACGTTGAAAATTGGAAATATATTCATATTTATTTCATTTTGCTTTTTATTTCTTAACCTTAGTGGGTTAGTAAATGTTTCAAAACTTCAATTGCTTATTTTTATAAGCTAAATGCTAAAACGATAAAATAATAACGATACTTTTTTGTTTTGATTTTGCTACATTACAATTTCTTATTTGATATATTTTTTATATGTAATAGCATTCGGCTTATTGTTACACCACTTTACACATACGAATAAACGTTTATAATTTTCTTACACTTAGTTTTTATTACAATCTTTTCTAGATTATGTTTGTTTATATTTTCTTAAAAATTACTTCCCTATAGTTCTGTAATGATATATTGCCAACATTATATTCATAACATAAACAAAATGAAAGACACATTGAACTTTAATTTTGTTCAATTATAATAGATCCGTTCCTGACATTTTTATTAATCCGGGCCTGTCGAAATGCGCGTAGTAGTCTGCGCGAAGTACCGTTCGTGCCATGAACATCAAAGGTGCCGACTGCAAGTGAACTACCTGGATAATCTGTGCTACTACTCTTTTTATATTATCATCGAATACTTAACTTAAAAGAAGGGCAGTACAATCTGCCTATGAATGCTAAATATCAAGCCCGCAATTCAAAATACAAATTTCCTCATAGTTTATTATTTCACAAAAATTAAAATCAAGAATAAATTCGAATTAAAATTAATACATTAATTTATAATATTTCAATTTCCGGACTCATCGGTAGGACTGGACGACCCGCCAGAACTCGACGATTCCTCACTGTAACAGGTTATATATTAATCACCAATGTAATACTTATTTATTAATACACACGTTTTTATCTCATTTAGAAAGAGTAATCTTTCCTCCAGGGTATACTGAATATTATCCGTACCTTTTCGAGTCCATATTCTATTAATACTTCGTCTGTGATATTGGAATTAATTGTAGCCTGATTTAAATGTATGCAACTGCAAAAAATCCTGGGGCCTACCTATCTATCATATTTGTTCGTGCCTGTAATGTGCAATTTGTACATTCATAATATCTCTGTCGTTAACACTTGCATGCAAGTTTATAAATGTGAATGTGTTCATGTTGGCATTGAAAGCCTTAGTAAATTTATATTTTCTGTATCTCTCGTATCTTTCCATAGTTTTTTTTTGAGCACAAATGTTACAAAAATTGCTATTTGTTTTTATCATGAGCTAGTAAAATAAATAAAAGACAGCACTTCTTGCATCAACGGTTCTTGTCTAACGTCAACTAATAATAACTGTATATTTGCATTCTTGGTTTTTATAGGTTCCTTAATGGATAAGTATCATTAACAGGGGGTATAAAGTAATTAGTTGACAAAGGTTGTTTGCAATAAGAAAATGTTTATTAATACACACTTATATTGTTTTAACGTTAGACATTATATTACTAGAATTATTATGTTACGTTCAATGTCTTGGGTTACGTTCTATATTAATGTTTACGTTCACTTTTTTTGGCGCTTTACAGTAAATACAGCAAGTAGGAAAAGTATTAATCATTGACAACTAACTAGGTTACCACGTTATCTTCTGAGTGTGTATTTTCAAGAGGGGCGTTTTGCCTCTCTCTATTAATTTATTAATAGATTTAATTTGTTTATCTAAATTACTAGGAGCCACGTTCTTTTGTGACACCCCTATAATTGAACCATAATTGGTAAAATTCTGTGATTGTAATTTTTTGTTTTTTTTTTTGGAACAAAACCATCTGGTCCAGAACTGGTTAATCGACATCTACTTATTTAAGATATAAATTTTTAACGATTCTAATTAGGATTACTTTATTGTTAAGTATTAGAATAGATACTGCTGTTGTTATGTTTGTTTTTATATCGTTACTTCTATTCTGCTTCAACATCAAATTCTTGATGTGTAAAAAGGAGTAGAAATTAGAGGCTCAGAATTTAGAGAACGTGGAGGCTGCCTCTTCAAAATGCAGAAGGATAACAATAATTTGCCGGCTATCAGTAACAAGGTCTGAGACTTTTTCCCAGATCCTCCCAGAGTAGGGTTTTTGTCATGGGCGCTGATAATAACAACTAATAGCTGATAGCTTACAGTAGACTCGCGATTCTGTGAACTAGTCACATTTTTTGTTTTTTACATATTTCAGCTTTTCACACAAATCAGTAATCACATAATTGCGAGGCTATTTATATATATATTTTTTTTTGTCATGAACAATCATAGAGAAAATATTAAATAGGGACATTTCAATTGTTATGGAATCTATATAGTACTTAGAATAGGTAACCTCGTGTAGTACCTTTAGATGGTGCATGGGGTTAGGATGATTTGTAATTATTTAGCTTTTCATAAATAAAGTGTAATAGTATAGGGAATAACCGATTTATTTCAAATACAAGTTACTAGCTGAATGCGTCTGAATTGGCTCGTTGCAGACGTGATTTTTTATTCGGTTTTTTCCATAAACGAATTATTTCGATTATTTCAAAAACCGAATAATCGATAATTTTCCATTCGCGTGATCACATCGCTAAATTAGATCGGTAACGATACGTATTTGGCAGCCATTTTAAATTCCAACTATGTTAATTTACATAGTCGTATATTAAAATAAATGTGCCTTCTCTTCTCTCATAGATATGTTCTACAAGGTATGTTGTTCTTTCTGTATGTCCAGAGAATTGTCAATCAACTATTTTCAAAACTTAATTTTCTTCTACTTGTTTTGTTTTTTTTTATGTAGTGTAATGTTGGCAATCCGACAAAAAGTAAATACAAAATATTAATTAAATACGTCCTGATTATTGATGCGCCAATGAAATTATAAAATATAACACTGCGACGGTTATTTGTTTGTTCTGGAATATACTGCAGTGTAATTCTTTATCCTCAGACTCCTTATGGGATTATGGTAATAAATAAAAAAAAAACCATACATCTCCAATAATAAATCTTCAGTAGGTATATGTATGTATATGTCCCGGAACCCATTCTAATTCGGACACTGAATCGGCTTACGTTCAAGGTTTGGCGCGGATCCCATTCTGTTCGTGGGGCATTGATATTTCAAACAGATTTGCAGCATTATTTTATGCTCTGTCAGTTTTTAAGAGAATAACTTTTTCTCCTCCTCGTGCGGATAAAAGTTTTCCCTCGTCCCGTCTTATTTTGGGCGGTCTTATCACCGACGGCTCTAAAAAGATGTGCGCCAAGTGAGCCTAAACGTACCTCCATCCCCACATATACCCGGACACATATTCGTATATACACCTAGGTATATAGGGTACGGCATCGCGGACACCCGATAACGTAAAATATCCTCAAATCCCGAATTTATGAAGGTGAAGGAGCGTTTGACAAAAAGGCATTTTGCATATGATGTAGAAAATATACGACGTCATCGATATGGAGATTATATGAGAAACACGGGCGAAGGGAGTAGCGAGCGAAGGGAACAGTGAGCAAAGGGAGCTGACCGTGAAAATATTCCACCATGTTTACCGTTTTCCCTAGCGTAAATATAGTCAATAGGTGTATAAAAAATATTTTTCGGGGAAATCTGATGAAATGTATCGAGATACGCGACCCCAACGATCGTATTTCGACTTTGACGACCTGAAATCACCACTCTCACAAAAATATACCTGCGCGAAAAATAACTGTTTGACAGATCAGAACATAACTTAGATACCTGCTCGAATTCCTATAAATATTTTAATGCTTATTGGAAATTTGAAGCAACTATAAAATTTAAATATCGTGTTTACAATTTAAAATATGAAAAGCCATATTTTAAGTTCATTTTATAAACCACGAATAATAATACTTAATAATAGAACTTTATTCAACAAATTAACAATCCATATAAAGAACAAAAATACAGATATATAATAAAGAAAGAAAGAAAACAAATGTATATTTTAACTTACATATTCACATAATATGAAATATACAGGCTGTTCAAAGTTATCGGCACACTACTGCTAACTTTGCTAATATTGCAGCTGCTTACAGTCATGTAATCAGGAAAACAATTGGAAATCGCGTTTACGAGTTATAATAGATAACTTTGTTTTTTTTTTAAGTGGATCATCCAGTATATTTTGTCAGCAATTGATAAAAAACAGTTTTTGCACGCAATATTGTTATGATAGAAAGACCCTAAAATGAAAAACAAACGCGCTACGACTCATATAATGATAGATTCGATATAATAGCCAAAACGTTGTTGTTTGTCAAAGTAAGAATCGAAGCAAACTTTGGTTGCTTAGTTTTAAGACATAATGAAAATATTGTGACAGTTCTCATTCATTTCATTTCGCAAATAACTCTCATATTATGCTGCTCCCAATTTTGCACAAAAATCTGCAAAACCTAATGAAAAAAAGGCATATGCACCACACAATAAGACATCTGATGGAGTAATAAAGAGGTACTCCACTTTATTTATTTTTGATTACACAGTGTTCTACCAAAGAGTAGATCTTTGATTACAGCTGTATTTTTGCTTTTAGGAAAAAATCTTTTCTACAAAAGTTTATAGAACTCAATGCTGCATAACCTAAAAATATTTTTTACTATACAGGGCGTTCCATCGAAGCTTTTCTACAATGGTTTTATAAAATTCAATGCTGCATAACCTTAAAATATTTTTGACTATACAGACTGTTTACCGAAGAGTACATTTTTGATTACAGTTCTATTTTTGCGTTTAGGAAAAAATCTTTTCTATCAAAGTTTTATAGAATTCAATGCTGCATAACCTAAAAAATATTTTTGACCATGCAGGATGTTCAACCAAAGAGTAGGTATATTTTTGATTACAGCTCTATTTTTGCTTTTAGGACAAAATCTTTTCTACAAAAGTTCCGCCGAAGAGTAGATCTTTGATTATAGCTCTATTTTTGCGCTTAGGAAAAAATCTTTTCTACAAGTTTTATAGAATTCAATGCTGCATAACCTAAAAATATTTTTGACCATACAAAATGTTCAACCGAAGAGTATATTTTTGATTACAGCTCTATTTTTGATTTTAGGAAAAAATCTTTTCTACGATGGTTTTATAAAATGCAATGCTGCATAACTTAAAAATATTTTTGACTAGCTGTATAGTCAAAAATACCCACCGAGGACTTGATCTTTCAATGCAGCTATATTTTTTATTTTAGGAAAGTCTTTTCTACAAAAGTTGCATAGAATTCACTACCGCATAACCTACAAATACATTTGACTATACAGGCTTATTTAAAAGGAATTGCATTAAACCAAAAGATTTTCTATATGACCAACATGATTTGGTGTTTTCTTGAAAAAGAATATAATTTTGAACCCACGCATTTCTTCGTACATTGGCAAAAAAATATATAAGCATTTTGAATAAAGAGGTTTTTCCTTTTCTTATAACATTTATTCACTTTAGACTTGAATTTTTATGCGGTTTTACAGAAAAGTGTAAACATAACAAAATGTGGTGATCATTTTTGACTGAAATAAAAATGAATTATCTCAAAAAATATGTGTAAATGTAAATATAAATATAATAATATATAGCAGCTGTAATCATATACGATCAAAAAGTCTTAATGCACAGGTGCCTATCTGTAAGCATTAACGAGAAAAAAAATATTTTGTAAATGCCGTGGGCTAGAGCCGCTCCTGTGCCCAACCTAAATGTTGTCCCGAGTATACCCCCACATACCACTATCATTCAGCCATTACCGCTGTTAGTTTTGTGTGGATCGCCGCTTGGAGTGCAAGCCACTTTTAAACATTCTATTGAAATTCTTCCCGTCTCGAAAAAACGATCTTTTTCAGGAGCATCATGATTTCATATAAAGAAAATCGAAGCTTGATGCATCGGCAAAAGCGCGGGAATGTATAGATTCATTTTCGCGCGACATCATAGTGAAAAGGCGTGTTTGCAAATTTTCTGTATCTACATTTATTTCTGCGTAATTTGATTCAATTCATTTTGCGTTATTTGATTAAATAAGTCCAAAAGAAATAACTCAGATTCATGTGGTACCGTTTATGAACAACTAACTCTCGATTCGGCAAAGCCAAAAAAAAATATTTACGTTTTTTTGTAACTACTGAAGTCGCATATCCGGTGAAACTTGAACGTCTTATCAGGAAATGAAAAATAATACTTTGTAGACTTACGTAGAATGCTCTTAACAAATAAGAAATGTTTATTTTATAAAAAGAAGAAATTTAAAATGCCGACTGGCCTTTATTTTTCAGAATGACGATAATGAACTTACGGCATACCATTAAGAATAAAACTAAATGAGTGCAATGTATTTATACATCATACCACGTTTAGCGGGTGCTTAACACAACGTTTCCTTACATCAGACCCGGACTAAAGAATTTTTGGCTCTAAATTTTACTTTTTTTTATTTTTTAATGATGAAATCACCGGTTTCGGCGAGTTTGCGCTTTATATGTCGTGTAGTTAACACCCAAGCAAAATTTACTTTTTCATTTGATACACCCTGTAGTTGTGCATCTGAGATTTATTCGCGTAAAAAAGCACACTCAGCTTGAATGCAGACGTTTGCATTTTTGCAATATGGAATTTAATACATTTATGTATGGATATCTCGCAGTAATAACCATCAAATCGTATTATAACCTAATATTCACTCCGAATTTACATTAAGCGGTAGGTAGGTCTAATACATTGGACGCAATTCATCAAAGGTACTTAATTACATTAGAATGAATCAGGATCGACCTTCGTCTAACATCTGTAATTGCGTTAGGATGGTACGGCATTTTGCCAGGAACAAATTTGTGTTGTGCAACGACAGATCGTTTCGGGAAAATTCAATCAATCCATTTCAATGCGATTATCACAGATGTACATCTCCGGATTGCATTTAAACGGCATTGAAAGTTCGTTAACTTGGGAAGACGTGTTCCACTTTTCACCGCCATTGTCTTTTCGGGAGAATAATTGGTGGTTTAAAACACGTTTTTCACAATACGTACCTACTATTTTAGAGTTTGATAAATTTTGAGCGAGAACAATTTATATTTTAAAATATATAGGGATTGTTAGATGACATTTTCAAGACAATTTGGATCTTTTAAGAAATTGCAGCATACATTATTATTCAATATAATTTTATAATCATAATGCAAAAGCAGCTTATATGATTTTACTACCGAGACCTTAATTAAATATATTTTAAAAAAGAGTGCACAATGTATTATTTCTGAAATTAACTCCTTTTCTTTACTTCATATTCATCTTTTTGTTACATTTTAAATGAACAAAATTGGAAAAAATGATGACTTTTATGTGGTGAATTTTGTGTTCTAATGTCGATAGCCTGATTTTTTTTTACTTAAAAGCGCATCTTTTGTGGAAAAGAGTATTTTTTTCAAAGATTTTGCAAATTTCAATTGCATCTTTGATATTGATATAGTATATTTGATTGCTTCTCATTGGGTTATAGATCTTAATTGAAACTTCGCATTGTCATTTTTAGGAATCTCCTTTAACTCTAGGAAACTTAACATATGCAATATAGACATTTACATAATTCGGGCGTCCTAGGTACCTATACGTAGTACCAAATTATTACAAACCCAAAATTTTTAAAATTGAAAGTTTTCATTAAGCTTGAAATCTTGTAATCAACCAGTTCCTAAAATGAAATATGTAAAATCTTAACACGGATCATTATTAACTGGTGGCTATTTCCAAACAACAGTACGAAAAAAATATTGTCTCAGGGGAAACAATTTCATTCTTCATATTAGTTAATTAAAAATGTTATTTGCTTTAGCAATAACGTTAATAAATAATATGTATGTGTATCTAAAAACTTCCTAACAAAAACTTATTTTTTGATTTACTTTTACAAGTAGAAACTAGGATTATGCTCGAAACCGGGTACCCGGTACATGCTGTTTAACACAATTACGCATTTGTTCCACAAAAGTGTTAGGAAAATATAATAGAAATAATATCTAAAGTATATAATAAAATAAATATACAAAATTTAATTGAGTCAGGTAATAATAATAGAAACTAAAATTTTAGAATAGTAATGCTTCGAACAATTTAGTGCCTTGTTGAATAACCATAAAATTCTGTCTTTGTTTTAGCACTCATAGTATACAATTTATTGAACCGTAGATATTTCTGAAGCTTTCTTATTTGGAAGCGATAGTACGACGGACTGCCATACATAGGTTAGATGCTTTGCAATTTTATTACCCGTTATGGCTTTGTGCGCCAGCATCACCATCAAAAACATATGTTTAAAAGTCTAAAATATCAACATTTCTGAAATAATATTCTCTTTTGTTTCAGTTTCTGTTTATAATATTATCACTTCTTTTACATTATTACGTAAATTTTCACTATTAGATAGAGTACTTCTACGGTATCGCGTACTATCTCTTCAAACACTTTCGAATGCAATTCAGTAGACTGTGACCAGCGTCGTACTAGCTGCAACCTGCGTCGTCATTATGAAAGTCCCTGATTGTAAACAGGCTGTGGCAAATGACCAAACCTAAGGTGACATAATATCTTAATGAACCTCGGTCCGCAAATGAATCTTTCGGCGTATACTGGCAAACTTTGATAAGGACACTATTGCTATTTCGGAGAGTATGAGAGATACAGAGTAGCTGGAGAAAAAGTTGCAGTCCTAGATGCTAATAAAATGCATTGCTTTAGTTTTTTGGATACACACTTTGAGTTTGAATAATATAATATGAAAAACTGTATTGAGATTTTTTTGTTTTAAAGTAACTTGGTTAGTTTCTGTAATCACACTGAGAAAAATTTTTACTAACAGTAAGTGAAAATTTAGTATTGGCAACTAAAAAAATGATTTGTATGTATATGTGACAAATGACCAAACTGTTTGCCGCAAGTAATGTGATGTTTCTACCAATGATGGCTCGCACCAAATAACATCATTTATTCCAGATGTTTTGCATTATTTGGAGTTAATATGTGTTTTGCTGATATTAGTTACTGCGTATTAATTGGTGTAAATATCTATATTACTTACAGAGAATGCTTTGTGTTACCAC